>VXAY01001659.1:803770-821270 GCA_013399855.1 Oxyruncus cristatus
AAAAAAAAGAAAAAAAAAGAAAAAAAAGAAAAAAAAAGAAAAAAAAGAAAGAAAAAAAAGAAAAAAGAAAAAAGAAAAAAAAGAAAAAAAAAGAAAAAAAAAGAAAAAAAAGGAATAAAAAAGAAAAAAAAAAAGAAAAAACCAGAAAAATATATACAGCACTGCTACCACCCAACAGTTTGACCTCTTTCTACTGGATCATTTACAGGGCTGCATCTAAAAAATTTCCATGATGATTTGTAACATATTAGAACATCCAGTCTCCATTAACAGATGCAAACAAAGTCACAGTTTTCACAGGGACTTCACAGAGAAGAGAACGGTAATAAACCTTCCAGTAAGCAAATGTTTTTTGCTTCAAGTTTCTGTAACCAAAACAAATTGGCATCTCCAAAATATCACTTGTCATGTTTCTGGGAAAGACTCAGCCCTAGAGAGACAGACAACTGCAAAAAAACTTTCAGAAACAGATCTACAGGGCCAATGGAGTCCAACCAAGCCATGGCAGTACTCATAGCAACAACAAAGCAGTATGGAATACTGCAGACAAAAAGTGCCTTTAAGCAGCAATAAAGAGATCTAGGCGCTCTGGGCTCCTTCCAGACTCCCAGTCACCTCCCGGAGAGAGGATGTTGGAGAAGCAAGAGAAAACGTCTTGTTGCATTTGGCAGAATAATAATGCCAAGTTTAAGTATTTTGCTTCTGTATGGAAGAGAAGATATGCAGGACTGACTTCTCTCAAAATACCACCACGACCAAGGCAAACTATGCAGCAATTATCTTTCAGTTAAAACTGCAAACATTATCAAGCTACTCTGTAAGATTTCAGAAAGATGACAGCAACAATGTTTCCAATCTTCGATGACAATAACACTGTTATCTGTGCAACAGGAATTTGCATAGTGTTGAGGCAGATCCTAGTGGCCATAAATCACAAATGTGGGCAGAGGTCAAGTAGTGTCTTTTCCTACATAAGGGTAGTACGAGACTTCTCAGAGCAGCATATCTCCTTGTCTAGCAAATGGAGACACACTAATGGCAGATTCTCACCCATTCAAACACAAGAATGTATGTCTTTATATGCTTGTGCTCTATATGAGAGTCCAATACAGTAACAACAAATCAACATACACCTGGGACCACAGCAAACACAATGAGAGGGAACACGACTCTACTATGCAGAGAAAACTTCCCATAAAAAGGAGAGACAGACTTCAGAGACCTAAACATTTTCCTTAACGTGTTCAATGGAATACTTTTAGAGATCAAAATTAAGCTGCACAACTCAGAACCGTCTAATTTCCAGAAGAGCCCACTACAGTCACCTAATCTCTGAAACAATTCACTTCAAGTGCTGATGTCCTACTTTACAGTTTTAAGTTACCCTACTATTTATCAAGGATGGGATGGGGAAACAGTTCAGAAGCCCTATGCTGCTGCCAGAAGAGCAGAACCAAGATATACATCTGGTTCTGAGTGGTAACACTGGTAGGCCTCAAATCTTCCATAATATCCACATAAAAAGATAACCAATGGGAAGGTCTATCTTGTGCTGAGACACACATAAAAGAAGGAAGGTTGTACGTCAGAGGTCAAATCAGCATCTGAGAAAATCCATACCAAAAAGTTAGATTGCTTAATTTGCTCTCTACAACTATCTAAAAGGAGGTTGTAGCCAGGTGGGGGTTGGTCTCTTCTCTCAGGCAACCAGCAGTAAGACAAGAGGGCATGGCCTTAAGCTGTGCCAGGGGAGGTTTAGGTTAGATATCAGAAAGAAATTCTTTACAGAGAGAGTAATCAGCCATTGGAATGGGCTGCCCAGGGAAGTGGTGGATTCTCCATCCCTGGAGGTTTTCAAGACGAGGCTGGACGTGGCACTTAGTTCCATAATCTAGTAACCACAGTGGGGTTGGATCAAGGGTTGGACTTGATGATCTCCGAGGTCCTTTCCAACCCGTCTGATTCTATGATTCTATGATTCTATGAAAGAAGGAAGGTTGTACGTCAGAGGTCAAATCAGCATCTGAGAAAATCCATACCAAAAAGTTAGATTGCTTAATTTGACAGAAAAAGAAGAGAAACAACACTCAAAAAGAAAACAAAGGAGGGCGTGATTTACTGAACCGTGGAGCTGTTAAGAAGAAGATAACAGTCACTTTTATGTTGCAAGACTAAGTCACTCTAATGCCCAGCTTCACAACAGATGTAGTTGTAATGTTAGAGACATTAAAACGTCTCTAATTACATGTAGAGAAGTCATTCTGGGACGGAAGTGTGGACGACACATTACTTTTCATATAGATTAAAGTAAAACAAAGGATTGCTCACATTAGTTATTTCTGAGAGACTTATCAATTTTATTCTGGGAAAGCGGTGAGCAACATGAGCAATTGGAACTGAGTTCATCAAAGTAGCTGACTGACTTTCTGATCTGCAGAAAACTTTGCACTTCTGGTTCCTACAGTATTTCCCACCATCACCTTTAAGAGTTGAGTGCCTGAGTGCCTACTTCTCTCCACTTCTCCCAGCATCTTTTTTACTAGCTGTTGAACTTTTATTACCAAGCTAGCTTTGCTCCTTACCAGGTACAGGACAGTCTCTCTATAATAACTTGTCAGTACAGGTAAGTTCAGAAAGAGTTGCTACCTGGTTTTAATACTACTTGAGAGAGGATTATATATCTGGGAGGAACAAAATTGCCTTTACCAGAGTAAAACAAAAGAGTCACAGACTTAGTCATAACTATAGACAAACTCACAGCTGCTATTTGTACTATTACATGATCAGAATGTAGATTAGACCAGTTATGCCTTGTTGATTTAGGGTCTGTACAGCTACTAAAAACCTTACTATCATTTATTGCTTGCTCAGGTAAGTATTATCAAATTTGCCTTTGCCAGGAATGTCTTTATGGGTGTATATATTTTTAAAGTTTTGAGAATGAAAATAAAAATGATCATCACTCACTACAATAACAAATACTTTAAAAATAATTTATAAAATTTCTCTATTAACTACTTTCTATACACACTAGTCAGAACAAAAGGGAAGGCTACAGACTACTGGTAGTAAGAAGGAACTCGGGTGAAGTTAGCTCTGCAACAGCCACTATTAACTGTAGAAAGCATGAAGACAGAGTACGTGCAAAGAGAGAGTTAATACTTTTTGACAATGCCTCCCACTGGAAGAAAAACAAGCTTTAAGTAGCGTATGATCATCAAACCTATTGATTTAAACAAACAGAGATACAAAATATACCAGTTCCTAAGGACAAACGTGTACTAATAACCTTAGTAACTTGTTTATTCTTTTCCTAGCTGATACTACACCTCACTTCAAATAAGTACTGATCACAGAAGACATGCTACAATAATGAGAAAAAAAATCTCTTTACACAACAGAACAAAAAAACTGTACTGCAGGCAGTTCTAAGAACTGGTCTACAAAGAACACAAAACAGGTCATAAGTGTAGCATATACAGACTCTGTGCTTATGCTTTCATTATTTCATTGTATTTGAAAAATATGATTTTTTTTCCATTACACACGGAATAGCCACAAACATGAACCATGTTATTTTGGAAAAAACTCGAGGGTGAGACTTCACTGTAATAATATAGTTAGTCCTGAACACCAAAAATAAAATTCTTATTTGAGTGAAGGTCACAAACAAAATTAAAACTGTTGTTAGGAAAATACCTCAAGGATACTACAACTTTCACAGAGCCAGTCATCAGAAAGCTAGCACATTAAAAGTTAAGCGTTGTAATTCAAAATTGCTTTTGAAGTATATAATTGGAATCAAGAGTTTCTCTGCAATTATTTATGAAGAGAAAGTTTTAAGTACTCTGATATTTACATTTGGCACTTAGTACTTACATAAGCAATTGCCTTTTCAACAGTGCTGAACAGCCATTAGATTCTAACTTAATTAACATCTCCCTTATTTCACCTCAAGGTTTAATATAAATTGCATTGCACACCAATGACATACTAAAGTGAAACTGCTCTAGCACTTAAATGAAGATGACTAAGTTGTCATTCTCAAGCAATTTTTTTTATGGCATCCACCAAAATATACTACAACATAAGTAGTTCTTGAAATTTATATATTCACATGAAAATGTCCTTTCTTAACTATTAAACACAAATGAGAGTTATGGGGAAAAATGTGAAAAAGTCTGGAAAGCAAATAAAACTTACTCTTCTGTCATAGTTTCATGATTTGTCAAGCCAAAGTTTGGCAAAGGATCTTCAATCTTGGGAGTCTGAGGAACATTTAAAGTTGGAGTGGTCTTAGAAGCAAGAAGGGCTCTTTTTTCATCTTTCTCAAGTGCTTTTCTTTTTCCACCGTTCTGAAAATATTCTCGGCATACACTGAAAAAACAAAAAGAAAAATTCCCCAGGAAAACTGAATTCTCTTTTTGGTCATTACTATAGATAAGATACAAACCAAAGGTTTAAGAGATACAAGTGCTGTCAGCTTTTAAACAAATATGGGGTTTACTGCAACTTTGGTAAAACAGCTTTAGAAAGGATGTGATACACCCAACAACACATCTGAAGTGAAGTGGTGGGTTGTTATATTTTTTTTTCCCCTCAAATTAGGCCGTAAGTCACAGTTGAGTAAATAGACTGAAGATAGTTTTATCTGGATAGAACTTTAAAGCAAGACAGCAGAAATCTGGTCAGAACATCACCAGAGGGTAAACTGCAGCTGTCACCTGAGTACCACAGCTCTCCACTATGGTGCGAAGAGTTATTAAGTAGCTCCCCGTAAACACAGAGGATTTTGAAACATCTGTGTCTTGTCAGGCACATAATATGAGGGAAATGAAACATAATCCAGGCTTATGGGCTAACTTACATCCACCAGTTTTCAATTTTACTGAGTTTGCCTGGACATTTTTTGTTTTTAACTAACAGATATCTGCAGTAGGTGTATTATTGCAAAAGACTTATTTTAGCTTTCAGTTTTCCTCCGTATTTAATTATTTTTCTTATAGGAATTGGAACAAAATAAGCTAGTCATACTTGAAGAGAAATGTTAGCCAGTTTAAAGAAATTAACGTTACCAAAAAAGTTAAATTACACTGCATACTTCAACCAGTACTCAGCATTAGGGCATGAGAAGCAAGCATTTTGTTTGAGAATAACTGAATTTAATCCACAAAACTAGAACTGGTAACAATTTGTTGCTGTGAAATTAAAAAGCCTGACTCTCCCTTCACAATGCAGTATTTTTAATTAGATGTGCCAGCCAAGTATTTGCATGGAAAGTTTAACAGAAATAGTACTTGTTTGAATAATGTTTTACGAACGACCAATTTTTATGATGCTTTCCTGAAATTCACTCCATTTTCCTCTAACAAAGTTGTAGAGGTTTGGAGGAAATACTCCAGAAAACATAAATTCAAGCACAGTTTAGTAATATCTTACACAAAGCAGATTCAAGATAATAGTATTTCAGATCATAAATTCAGGAATAGACATGTGAGCATAATGCTGCATTTAAATCACAAATTGTGACGAGGACTTGGCATACACAGCCCTTATCTAAGGTTTGGTGGTATTTCAGGCACCAACTACACACCATATAAGATGTGAAGGATAAAAAAGAAGTAATTTGAGTGGAGTTGCGTTGAGTTTCTTAGACAGGAACATACACAATGAGACAGGTACAGATAGAAGTCACTTTACTCCAAGACAGGTACGAAAGAAGCACCTTGAATCAGAAATGCATAACAACAGAATCAGTGAGATTGGAAAGGATCACAGTGAGAGCCCTGTGGTCCTACATCCCTGGTCAAGCAGGATCATCCTAGAGCACATAGCACAGGATTGTGTCCAGACAGTTCTTGAATATCTCCAGTGAGGGAGACTCCACAACCTCTCTCGGCAGCACAGTCACACAGTAAAGAAGCTCTTCCTCATATTCAGGTGGAACTTCCTGTGTGTCAGTTTCTGTCCACTGCCCCTTGTCCTATTGTTCAGCCCCACCAAGAAGAGCCTGGCTCCATTCTTCTGACACCCTCCTTTCAGATACTAAAAGACATCGATGAGGTCCCATCTCAGTCCTCTCTTCTCAAGGCTGAACAGGCCCAGCTCCCTCAGCCTTTCCTGATAAGAGAGATGCTCCAGTTCAGGCTGCAATACTACCAGACATACAGATTGTAAAACCATACCAACTCCATCCACTAGAGACTGCACATATGGAAAGACAACAATTCTAAAATTAACAAAGATAAAGCAGAAGGAGACAGTCACTTAACTTGGCAGGAAAGAGAGTTAAAAAAAAAATAAATCAATAAACAAAAGAGAACCAAAAAAAAAAAAATCACTTGAATTACTGCTGGTATGCTTATTAAAGTGTATTTTACACTACATTGGATTATTTATTTATAAGCATGTGATCAATTTAGAACTATTTAGTTTTGTGTGTCATTTAGCCAAAAACCCGAAACTTGGAAAGAAAAATCTTTTTCCTCAATTTGTCAGCTATTGGTACCACTTTGTTAGCACCTTCCAGTCTCTTTATTTTTATTCTAAGTATTTTTCTTATTATATCTCTTAAAACATCCAGAATCAATGGCAGTTTAAACAGTGTTATACCACCATTGATGCTGACATATAAGCCACGACACAGTTCACAACCTTGGGAGAATGTATTGTTTTTTTCCTCCACTATTCATGTTATCAACCTTTTAATTCCCTAGAAGCTGGTATGCTACCCAACTTAACACTTAGTGAGCTGATGCACAGGAGAACCACCTACTCGTAAAGTACAGTATAAATTCCTCTTGACAATGAGAAGGCATTGTTTCCTCTTTTTTGGTACTGATGCAAATCAGTACTTTTTCTATCCTTTTACCTGTCTACCATGTCAACTGAGTTCTCATAATTCTATATTCTTAACTGACCTTCCTCATCTGCATACAAGACGCTATCGGAGTCAACCACAAGGAGAAGCATCTCCTACTCCTGGGTTTTCCCTGGTGGACAGAGGGCCAGAGCCCCAGGAAAGGCCCAAGAATGGATAAAATTCTTCATATTCAGATCCTAGTCTGCATACCAGTGCAGTACCACAAAATACAAAAAAAAACCCCAGCCAAATCCACCTATGCAAAAAAACCCCCAAAACCCAGGTCACAATGTACTTCGTAACCACCGAGGGTTATCTCCCTTTTATGCTTTTCTGAAGGCACAGTGATTCTGGCATGATTACTACATGTTCCCTTGTGGCTCCTGAGCCTTCAGAGGAGCTGCCTATGAACTTCCCTTGTGGAAGTGAACCTCACACCCACTGTGGGGTAACAGTGAGCATGTGGGCAGGCACTGTGCTAGTAGCTAAGCAGAGGTTAGCTGCACTCTGTAGTTTACCCCACAGTAATTTGCTGATGTAGCCACGTTTCACTTCATGGCCTTTAAAAGCTGTCACTGGTCACTGATTTTGAGTATGCAGTAATATAAGATTCTGCATTTAACAACAGTCTCAAGTAATGCACACAGCATCTCAATTATCTACAAAGAGAAAATTAAGGAATCTATTTTATAATTCTGAGAACTGATGTGGCTCCACTTTTAATTGACATTTAAACATTCAGTTTTTGATGACACAATATTAGGTCTTCAATTAACATACCTGCTTGTGAAGAACTGTGCAATGTAAATGCTACCTGAACTGACACTTGTTACAGTTCACACAAAATGTGAAATCAGCATTTCAGGTCTAAACTGCTTTAAGTTTGTTGACAGAGATTCAGGTCAGGTTTCTGTGTGAAGTATGCAGTTCATGTTGTTGCTTTAAAAAAGAAACAAAAAACCCAAATCCATGTATTTTCTCAATGAAACTTGTTTTCCATAATTCAAATTTCAAATGGTAAATAATCTGTTCAAGCTGAGCCCCCTGCTCTGCCATGCGGGCTGGACACGTAAAGGAAGTCTCAGTAAAAGCCAATATGAATACATATTATTTTGTTAATACTCTCCAGCAAAAAAAGCTTAGTTTTCAAAAGGAGTGATAACCAAACTTAAGCATTTCAATAGAATATATAAAGAAAAAAATGAGGGCAACATTGCCAAAAAACACTACATGAAATTCAAAAGCCATGACAGAATTGGCAATTAGCTCTTCTAAATTAAATTTAATTAAACCAAATTAAATGGTGTGGTCAGCTTTTCTCATGGCAAAAGCCAGTTTCTGATAGTTGTAATCAATGCTTGAGGATTTCAAACACCCAGTTTTACTGGCTAACTGATACAGTCTACCTCTTTCCTTCTGCTTTATAATGAGGAATAGGTGAGCTTGACTCTTGTTCCTTATGGTATTTACTAACCAAAACCCAACACTGAAGACGAGTTTCAGTGAGGACAGAGAGAAATAACAAACTTCCCTTCGGAGCTGAAGGAAAGTCTGGACTTCCCATCACGGTTTCTGCCTACAAAACATTTCTCCCCTCCTCCCACACATTGAGGAATACATCTATAAATGTCAACTGTCAGAGCTGCTAGCCTGAAAAAAAATAAAACTGCAAATGCTTCTACAGGTTTAACCCATCCACCTCCCAACATCCAAAGTGAAGGAAGGGAGTTTTTTTTTTTGCACACATTAATCATGCCTATAAGAGCAGAAGTTTCCTTTTAGCTGGAAAATATTTTGCGACTGTCATGCACGCCCAGCCAAGGAAATCCAGTATTCAGCACAGGTGAGAGCAGTGAGTTTCTCAATGTAATGTGTTATAATTTTTTTTCTGCATAATTATATATTTTAAACTTCAAGTTGAGAAACTTGTATATATTTTTCAATTTTGTTTTAGATACTTGGTCCCAGTTCTAGGGTTTTGAGACATTTTCCTTTTGAGAAATGCAACTAGATCTGTAATGAGATGTTTCTCTGGTAGTGTGTCCACCCCAAACCAGTTTCTGTAGGAAGTATCTTTTATTATGAGAGGATTCAAAGCATTTGAAAATAGCCAGCAGTTATCATACGATCATTGCTCTAATTAGCTCTAGTGTTCAACAAATAGATATGGTTTTGTCAGAACAAAGCAGTCATAGAATATCCTGAGTTGGAAGGAATCCACAAGGATCACTGAAGTCCAGCTCCTGGCCCTGCACAGGAGAGCCCCAAGAACCGCACCATATGCTTGAGAGTATTGTCCAAATGCTTCTTGAACTCTATCAGGCTTGGTGCTGTGACCACTTTCTAGGGAGTCTGTTCCAGTGCCCAATCACCCTCCAGGTGAAAAACCTTTTCCTAGTATCCAACCTAAACTTCCCCTGACACAGTTTCATGACATTCCCTCAGGTCCTGTCACTGGTCACCACTGAGATCAGTACCTGCCCCTCCTCTTCCCTTAACGAGGAAGTTGTAGACTGCCATGAGGTCTCTTCTCCTCCAGGCTGAACAGACCAAGTGACTTCAGCTGCTCTTCATCCGCTTCCCCTCAGGGCCCTTCACCATCTTTGTTGCCCTCCTTTGGATGCTCCAACAGCTTTATATCTTTCCTATATTGTGGGTCCCAAAACGGCACAAAATTTCACGGTGAGGCTGCACCAGTGCAGAGCAGAGCAGGACAATCACCACCCTGGACCGGCTGGCGATGCTTTGCCTGATGCCCCCCTGGACACGGTTGGCCCTCCTGGCTGCCAGGGCACTGCTGACTCATCTTCAACTTGCCATCGACCAGGACCCCCAAGTCCCTTTCTGCAGTGCTGCTCTTCAGTCTCTTGTTCCCCACTCTGTATGTATATCTAGGATTGACCCATCCCAGGTGCAGAATCCAGCACTTGTCTTTGTTAAACCTCATACAGTTGGTGATTTCCCAGCCCTCTAATTGCCGTGGTCTCTCTGTAGGTCCTCTCTTTCTTCAAGGGAGTCAACAGCTCCTCCCAATTTAGTATCACTGGCAAACAATGTGTTTAACAGCAAAAAATAAGATTGTCATACAAATGTGAATATTGAACATCATCTTTTCCTATTTTAAATGGTTTCCCTCCTCCTGTTTATGCCACCTTCCTCTTAATTCCATTCTCCTGAAAGTGAATTGCTTGACGAACTGCATTCATCAAAAATACCTGCAAAACAGTGTAAGGGGCTTGTAAACATTCATTCATTCAATCTTCCAAACGAAAGACGACGAGCTTTCCAGTGCTAGCAGAGACCTGTTATTCTCAAAGATCCTGTAAGAGATTACTTAGGCTCCCCCCTTCTTTTGAATAGATAGCTCCAGTTTCTAGAAAAGAACCCTAAGGCTTTTGTGTAAAATATCAGCAGATTTTTCATCATTTCTTTATCGTTCTTGGAGTTGAGCAGAGTTTGTTATTTTTTAAATGCAGTGGCGAAGGTGGTATTTTGTCTAAGAGCAATGCTAAATAAAGTCAGAACAGTACTTTACATATCTTGTTGACAATTTCATTCACACTCTCCAGTATGATATTTGCCTTTATTGCAAAAGCATCCCATGAGTGCTTCATATTCAGTTTGTGCCCCGCTACAGAATCCAAATGGGTTTTTGAAAGACTGACACAACCAATTATTCCCTGGCCTGTATTTCTACAGCTGATAATGTTTAATATAGTTGATAATATTTAGTATAGTTAACAACAGTGTTAATTTTAACTCTGCTCTCAGAGTGACAATTCCTTTCTCTTTGCAAATTTACAAATTTAATAAATAGACTTTATTCTAGCAGACTTCTAATGAAAGTATTGATCAGTTATGGATACAGAGCAGACACCAACAGACTCCTTCTCAGTAAATCACATTTTAAGATAAGCTCCTCACATCTGTTCTCTGCAAATTCTTCCAAACAGTTCTGCAGTCATCAGGCACTAATTTCAACAGGACCATATTTCTTTACCTATGAAACAGTCAAAGGAGTTTTTTTAAAAAACCACAGGTCTAGATAATGTTTTGTCACAATAGAAAAAAATAAAATCTGTACTTCTAACTATTTAAAAAAACAGTCAACACAAGTCTTAACACTGATGCAAAAGCAACAGAAAGAAGCAAACCTGCTGGTCTAGCTTATTTTGTTCTAACTAAAACCAGAACAGGCTGGCATTCACTGTCCACACAAAGGTTCATCAGCCTACCTATACCAGCAAAAATTAAGAGTTAGGACAATTAGTTAGGGTAAGTACCATCTTACCCTACTTCAGGGTTTTTCTTAATTTTGTCTTATAATAGAAATGAAAGAGAAACAGAAGTGTTAATTTGCAAATACCATTTGCTATTCGCAATTTTCTAAATATATAAAAAGACAGGAAGGAAAGAACAGTTGAGTGTTGCTCAGGGGATCATTAACCTGGATCTCGAAGTGGACGAAGTTTTAATTGCTCTTCTGATGTCCCTCTCCCCAGTTCACAGTCCTATAATGTTGCCTTGAAACAAAACCGGCCCCATACAACTCAGCATATGGCCATCAGCACAGTCTATAATGTACTGCTTTCCATCTTTTACAGTTTCTAGAGTCTGGATATGTGCTTCTTTAAATCAAAATTAAAGAAGTAAAATAATAAGGTTTATGTCATCTGGTTAAGAAGTAATGTCAGAATTTTTCCAGTATCTTCAACTAAATAGCTAGAAAGACTTTTGAAAGGAAAACTCAGCAACAAAACTGTTATTCTTGATCCTGAGACGTACACATAGCTTCTCTAGTTGTTATTCTGCACTCTCTGATTTATTTTATCAGATGCTAAGAGAATACAAGGAAAATGAAGGAAAGAAAAAAAAACCCCAAAGTCTTTTGTTCCTTTTCTTTTTTTTTTTTTTTTTTTTTTTTTTTTTTACTAATGGTAAAAACACTTCTCAGTTTCAGATCTCTGAAAAGATCTTCCCTCAAATTAAAGCAAAACTTACTCTCCTTTCTTCAGCAGGGATACACTGGTGGTTCCAAATTATTTTCAGCATTCCAGTCCCAAATTAAAATACATCTAATATAAAACAGCTCTCTTCCTGCTGTCATGGTGACACAGTAATAAGCACTGAGCAAAAGCTTTCACTTAAGTCTCATGCAAGTTCTCTTGCATGCAATTATGCACTCAGGCACAAGGAGGAGTAACAACAAGGGGAACTGCCACCTGTCTGGCACACCTCTTGGCCCTGTGAGAAGGAACAAAATACTGCAGAACACTAAGTCAGTCTGGTATGTTCTGGTATTCAGCAACCTAGGCCTCGGTTTATTCTGAGACACACAGCAATGAAAAGTACCCCTTTCTTTCTGCTGATGTAAAAACTCCTGACCCCTTGACTTTGCAAACTAAAGTTACACAGTTTATCTGAAGCTTTATACTAATACAAGGCATTTTAGTATCTCTTAATTGGTGAATTCTCTTCCTTGTACGAGCTCAGGCTGCAAGGCCCAAACTGAACACTCACTTAAATGTTTACTTTGTAAATGATCTGTAACAGAAACCAAGTGAGAGCCCAGAACCTTCAATACACAGGCCATCAGCTGTCCTCCCCGGTCCACAAAGAACATTATCCTATCCTACAGTATAACTGACAAGCTTGCCACAAGTTGAGGGAGTACTGCTTACCTGAAATTAAAGTGCACAAAGCTCTACTGAAAAAAGTTTCACACATTACATGACAATCAAATTGTAAAAAAATATCAAGCAATGTTTCACAGAATCTGCCCTGGACCCAGTACGACTAGTTTTTTCACAGATAACCTGAACACTGTGGAACAGTCAGTTCCAGTTCCTTAAGGGATCTGAGAGTGATGCCAAACCAGGGCAGGGTGAGGGGAAGTCACTGCAAGAAATTACAGACTTAAAATTCAGTATGATTCAAGAAAATGTAATGTAGAAAAGAGAAATACAAGTATCAGCATTTCCACAGAAGTAATGAATAGCACAAACACAAAAAAACAACTAGCAACTGAGGAAGCCCGTAAAACAGAAACAGGCAGTTAGGGATCACACGTGATCATAAATCAATGCCCTGCCAACTAAAAAAAAAAATCCAAACAAAACAAGCAAACAGAACCCAAACCAAACCACCACCACCAAAAATACCAAAATCCCACCAAAGATCAACAGCATCAGCATCATTACATCATCAATAAAATCTGTTTATTTATCCCTGACAAGGCCATTGAAATGCTCTGTCCATTTTTAGATATAGTTCTTTATAACCTAATCACCTGTCTTGTAATCAGGATAAAGATACATAAAGCATGTCCAGAAAGGGGTCTATAAAGAAACACTTAACTATGGTGGGTTATATCCAAGCTAAAGGATAAAAGATTGGTAAGTAAAGGAATGGTTTTCAAATATGTAAGATCCTATGGTAAGAAAAAAAACCCTAGCTTGTTATTACTTTCTCCATTTCCAGAAGCCACAGAACAGGCCAAGTTGCCACCAAGATGTACTCTAGATCAACTGTTTCACAGTCAATCGCCTCTCCTTTTTGTTTTATGGGCTCAAGGGAATTTAATGATGCCACATCTGCTATTTTTGCTGCCTTTTGCTCAGCACTTTGCAACAATCACCTGCAGGACCTACAGACTGATACACAAGATTACTTTTCATTTTTCTGAAGTCATTTGCAAAGGCAGGTCCATTGATAAACTCTCTCCCCATTAAAATTTCAACAGCAGTTTGTTTTATTCTGCTTTACAGATTTTACAGTACGTCTTGAATGCCAATTCCTTGTATGCAGCAATTCTGAATGACCAACATTTCTCTTCTTTTAAGAATTTATTTTCCTCAAGGATTGAAATAGTTTAGCTTCTCATTTCATTACTTCACAATTCAGATAGCCCAATAAAAATTAGATGCTTATGACTAATAGGAATTTTGAAGTTTTAAATACATTTGAAACAAGTTTCACGGTGGTTAAAGTCTGTTGCAGGAGATTAAGAATCGAAAACTAAGTATCAGAGATTTGCACTTAGAGATCAAGCACTATTAAATGCACAAATCAAACCAAAACCCTGAAAATTAAACTTGAGCTACACTCACTGCATTTACTCAGTTTAGGTTGAAAAGCATGGAAAATTACTTCATAGGCTTACTCGCAAACAGCTTCAGTATGTCAGGAAAAAAACCCTGTTTCTTGAAAATACTGCAAAAAAGATCACCTCATAACAAAATATTTCATAAGCTATTTCCTTAGTAAGTTGGAACACTAACAAGATATTGGTTTTAGGAAGAAATAAATAATTAACATGTTATAGAACAATTCTAAAATACTGGCAAAAACGTAAAAAACACTAAAGCTTTGTACTATAAGTAACTGTAAGTAGAAGCATGCTATTGTGTGTTTCAAATACATTAAGATTTACCTGCAACACCATTCAATTCGGCCTTCCCCTTCACAAGTTTTTGCCCAGTGATTATCTGCAAGGTTTTTCATTGCCACAGCATATTCACACAGAGTTTCCTCATCCTCACAGTGCTCACGCCAGATCTTATCAAAGTCTCCCACTAAACAAAACAAAAAAAAATGCACATTAGATACAAAGTCTCTCATTATCTCCATGACAAAATCCCCAGCCTCCAGTTCAAAACTTACATAATGCACCAAGAGATTAGTTTACCTGCTCATAAAAAAAAAACAAGGCCCCTTTCTCTAGTTAAACACAAAATTCCAAGTTTTGGAGCAGAAAGGGGCTATCGAGTACTTGAGAAACTAGAAATATTATCAGTACACAGATTTTGTTCAGCTTGTTCTCTGAAACTAAAGTCCCTGGGAAGTTTCACTTTCAGGGTTCTGTGCATGAGCATTAACATGACAAATATTTTAGAAATAAAAGACTGAAAGGTTTTTTACTAGCATTCATGTCCATGGTAAATACTGTGGATGATATTACATGGAAAAGTCACAAAAATAAAGTTTAACCCAGAACACATATTTCTTTGGATACACTGGAAAAGAAATTCAAGCCTTCACTGATTTCTGTCTAATCAAACCAGTCTCAGTGAAATAGCTTCTTCAGGAACAATACTGAAGAAACAAACTGACTACAGTCGCAAAATCACAGACAAATTCATCTGCTGATCTCTAGGGACAGATTTATTTCCATACTCGTTCACATGCTGAAAAGAAGTCTTGCAGGTTAAGTTCTGGCACTTCAAAGTGATTAAACATAACGATTTTCCTTCTTTTGCTGCTAAGTATCCAGTTCTCCCAGCCTGCTTTACATAATGTACTGCTAAACAAAAACAACTGGTAATGGTTAGCCACAATTCCTATTGTGCTTTCTACAGCATGCAAACCCTTGGTGTACCTTCCTAAAAGCAAGTTTCTGCTCTAAGAAAGAAAAAATACATGTTCACTAGTATGATTTTCACTATTTTATTTTGTGTTTCTTAATCACAAATGTGTGCACACATCTAGAACATATGTCAATCTGTAGAGTAACAATTATGTACCAATTTTTCACCTACAAGCTAATACAGCTGAAAATAAGTTTTCAAGAGTACAGCTGTCCTTTAAGCTTTGATCTGGACAACAAACACACTTTTCACAACACGGTTCCAGAACCAGTTTTTGTAGCACCTTTATATTAGAAGGTAATACTTTAAAAGTGTATCAGCCATAAACTAACAATTAATGTCTGTTAAAGCCTGAAAGTAGCTTACTGTGGGACCTGTCCTCATATCAGTAAGAGATTTCTGTTTCTAATCCACTTTCTTCGATGTCCTTTTTTTAATTAGTAGCAAATAATTAATTTCTTCCAATGACAACCTTTTTATTTTTTCCCTCCTATGCAAAGCAGTAACTAACCTCATCTCATCTGTCGTCCACTTACAGAAAGACTGGCTATGATGGACAAGTAAAGATGTATAATTAAAAGATTTAAACCAATCACTCATAGGTTACTCCCTATTTAAGTTTGATTTAGGGATGTCACAGCAATTTTCTATTGCTAAAAATAATCACCCAGCACACTTGTACAATCATCAAAATGAGTCAAGTTTAAAATTATGTGTTTATACTACCTTGTGTGAGATGCCAGTTAAGATGGGAGTGGCTACGATTTAGTTTTATCAAAACAGGGAAGCTATGCAAGAACTCATGCACTCTGCTTGCTATTCAACAAGCATATACAAGAAAGTTATTGCACTGGACAAAAAAAAAAAAAAAAAGAAAAAAATAGGTGTAATACTGAATAGCGTCCCTCATTATTTCCCAAATGATCCAAGTTCAGAGAGATATGCTTTATTACAAAAGGTATCAGCAAGCTGACCACCAGAGCAGAGAAAACACCCAAGTCACAGATAGGCCCCCACAGCGGTTTCTGCTAAAACCTGTGGACCACTTTTCCGGAGCTTTCAGGACAGTCTTATGAACAAACAATCATGCAGAACAGAACATACTCTACTGAGAAAAGAGAGCAGAAAATAGCACAGACAGTGGCCTACCAGCAAAGGGGGATAAAACAAGTACAACTCTGAGGAATGTGTATTTCTTGTGTCATCGAAGTGCAGAATCTATACAGCACCAAGCCAGAAAGCACTAGCCAAGTTCAAAGTGATTCTCCATAGCCAATTAACTCTGGTGCAAGTTAGATAAAGTGTCCATTTCTCTGACACAATACTTTGAATCTTATAGCATGCTCCAGACAACTGTGAAATGCTTGAATGATCTGCACTTGCTAAAGATTTGTTTGAAGAATACATGGCTAATTAGAAAGTAAAAAGTAAATGAATGAAGACTTACTGAAGGAAAATAACACAAATATAGAATCCAAAGTTTAATACTGTTCTTTTCATTCACTACTTCATCTGGTCTATTCTTAAGCAATTATTCTATTGCCAAATAACCCTTTTCCTTAAACGTTAAGAAATAAGACAGATGGGAAAGAAGAAATATGCAAAACCCAGATGTTCTTAACTAACCAGTCCTTACTTACAACAAAACACTGATGTCTCCTAACACCGAATCCTGCTCTCATAGCAGCTCTTCCTTCTCAACAAGGCACAGATTTGCACCTCTCCCTCAAAGTCAGACGAGGGTCAAAAGCATCCACAGATAAAAGATCTTAAATTTAGATATACAGCAACAGACCCAAAGCTGACAGAAACCATACTGGGACATGATCTTTGGGTTACAACAGACCTGCCTATGACGGTAACAGCTTCTTGGCTCTGGGCTGACAAGAAAATAAAACTGAAAGGTATGAATGACATAGGATATAGAGTAGAATGATACAGGAGACAGATGCAGAACAAAAGTGAAAAATTCACCACGAAGTAATTTCATTACACATTCTATACCAAGTCAGTTCTGTGTGCACTTCTGGTTTGTCTTCATTTACCAATACAGAGATAAAAAAAATGGCTATGTGGGACAGATACAGTACAGTTTTTGTATAAGGAACCCTTAAACAGAAGAAAGAAGAATATAGGCGAAAGCAGGAGACGACAGATCTCCACAAGGTCACAACTGACAGGAAATGTAAATATAAAGCAACTGTCTCTAAGAGTAGGAGACATTCAGAAAAAGCAGCAAAAAAAAAAAAAAAAAAAAAAGGAAATAATTTCC
>VXAY01001659.1:829642-863516 GCA_013399855.1 Oxyruncus cristatus
CGGGGCTGCGGAACGGCCTCCATGGTGTTCCCGCTGCTCCGCCGCGCACGGCCCGGCCGAGGGGGCGTGAGCTGTGCCGGGCTGTGCCGGCCGGGCATGCGCGCCGCCCGCCGCGCGGCCTGCCGGGACGGGGAGTCCTGCCGGCACGGGCAGGCCGATGGGGCAGCCCGGCGGCCTCGTCATCGGCTCCTCCCGGTCCCTCGTCCTGGAAGGCACGGGGCTGGCAGGACCCCCAACTGTGGGCTGGGTTATTGCCACCAAAACTTCCCACGCCCCATATTTGGAGCGGGTCACCGCGGTGATCCATAAACCAGTGGGAGAAATGAGGGAGAAAACACCCTAAGGGGCCAGGGGCAGTGCAACTTCCCCCTCTCCCCTCCATGCATTACCCCAGTTCACATCCTTCCGACGAGGCCCCCGTAACAGATTCGGCTGTGGGTCCTTCTGACACGGGGCAAAAACCATTCGCCACTTACAAAAGACCTTGCGGAAAAAAACCGAATTTGAACTACATTCACACAAACCTGGGCGGGTTGGTGTCCGTGGTGTGAGTGTGGGCACCTGAAGAGAACAGTTTGTACAGGCTTTTTTTATGTCTTGTTGGAGCTGCCGGGCCCGTTTCTTAGCACAGCACAGTTCGTGACTTCTGTTGGGGTGGAAATACACTGCTGGAGCAGTATCAACATCTGCAGCCAGCAAAACTGTACCTTACCGGGGAAAACCTTTGTCTGCAGATCTTTGTGCCCGGCTTCAGCCTTTCCCCAAAACCCAAAGCACTTCAGTTCTCTCTGTCAGTCGTTATTGCAAATAGGATAGACAAAACCATTCCTCGCAAAATCATGGCAGGGAAATCTGCCATGAAGATGCTTCCTTGTTTGCTTTGGCCAGAAGCAGCTAATTGTCTTCTCTGAAGATGTTAAAAAACATGAAGGAGGTAATTGCAGCTACAATTAAATTGGTCACAAATCAGACGTGGGTAGGGTTAAGATTTCACCCTGATGAGAAGTCAGTGACACATACAATTTTATGCAGTTGGGTGTATAACAGGTCCGCATCAGATGGTCCTGCCAAAAAGATTTTACAGCTAATCACAGTGCATGGTTTCACAGAGAAAATCACACGATTTTCTGCTTTGCTGATGAAATTCTTTTGAAGGTGCAGTTGTCAAGGCAAAATACTGATGTCCAAAGAAAAGTTTTTCATCGTTACTGACTACAAAAACATCCCTTTTTCACCTGACTCTGAGCTAGGTAGGCAGATACTGCATCTCATCCATCACCCTGAAGTGCCCACATAATGCTCGAAGGTCCAACGTTTTCAGTGTTGATATTTCTCAGAAAGTGCTTAAAAAACTTCAGTGTAGTTTGAATCTTCCATCCCTATGTTTATGTGTTATTATGTATTTTATTGTCAGAGTATTTCGATTTTGTTTGATTTGTTTTTTTGTTGGGTTTTTTTGTTTGTTGGTTTGGTTTTTTTACTCAAAATACGGGACAATGATGGAAGGAGAATTTAAATTTCTGCTACTAACATCAGCATTAAGAAAGGAAAGTCCAGTGTACTGTTTGAGTTATTCTTTAGCTACATTTTTCTTTTAGTTTTGAAACTGAAATAACTGATGTTAATGAAAAAAACCCAGTATGTATTAATTCTACTTTGACTTCGAAAGCATCCAAAAGTCATCTTCTGATATGGATTATTGTATTCCATATTCACCAAACTAGTTCAGGAAGTTAAATCTGAATTAGAAATAAAGCTTGGTGATGGGGTTAATGATAGCTTTCTGAAATATTTTTATTTCCAGTATTATATGTGAGTCCCCATAAGAAGGATTAAGATGGTGTAAAAAGAGATTACAGTGATAATCACTAGGAATATTTCAGTTAATGGGGAGCCTACATGGTGGGTAACGTTCTTTACATTTTCACATTATGTAGGATTTGGGGAAGCGGAGAATGAAGAGGAAATGCATGAGTCAGTCTTCTGCATGTGGCATGATACTTAGGAGAGCACTTAGGGAGGCTTCTCAGAAGAGAAGGAGTACCAGAGTGACAGAAAAGAGATGGAGGCATTTGGAGGATGCCTAACAGATACTGCTGTGGCATCAACACCCCAGTCACGAACCTCCAGACTTGGAAATGTAGGTTGCCCAGTCAAAATATGAGTGTGCCTGTGGTTTGGAAAACCAGAAATCTAATTGTAGAACTGGAGAATTGGGGGGAATTGTACTTATGTGAACTATTCTCTCTCAGATTAATAATTACTATTTGAATGAGGTTATCACTGTGGTTTTTCAGTTCTCGGGAGTTCTTTCTAAAACTAACAAAGTGGTTTTAAATACAAAGTAGTTTTATCACAATTATTTCAAAATTTATAGGATTAATATTAGGCATACCTTATTACTATGATTTTTCAGTGTCCAATTTTACATGGCTATCCCTTTTTAATATGTTGTTGTTTTAGTTTCAATATTTTGATTATTTTCTGATATTTTTGAAATATGTCAACAAATGAAAGAATTCAATTCTGTACTTGCACAGACAACTTTCATGTCTAGAGGTACAAGCTATTATTAAAAAATAGGAAGTAGAGAAGTATCTAATTTTTAGCACAAGTGGTTTTATATGAAAATAGACCAAGATATAAAATTTATTCTCCCTTCTTAAAGAAGTAACTTAGAAGTTTGGTTTCAATAAGCCAGTTTAGTTTCAATAAGCATTCTCTTTACGAGAATGAAAATGAAAGACTACCTGAAGAAGAGGCTTTATGCTCACAGGATACGTAGACACTTCGCTCAGAATATGTGATGAAAGTTGCGTCCCAGCAACAGAGTTCAAATGCAAAGTGATTGAAGGAGGTGCTTTGCCAAAGTGCTGTCTGGAGATATCACTGGGTGATGGAGTGGGCCATTAAAGCAGGACCGGTTCTGTCAGGCCAGATGGAGCTCATGTTCCAGTGCTCTGTCAAGCTGGAGAAAAAACATGTGTGATCTATACATTTCTTGAACATGGTACGGGAAAACGAAGATGAGCATAAATATTGTGTCTGTCCCTAAGGCACAACAGTAGAATGATCAATAAGGATATCCAAGGTGATAAAGACAATATATAAATATGAAACAATACCTGTGTCCTGATAGGGATGATGCACTTTGACTATCTGAGAAAGAATAGTTTTGAGCAGCTGTACTTACTACCTTGAATGTAGAAAATAGATGAATGATCCTCTGTGTATTAGTTACTTTCTAAATAAATAAATAAATAAATAAATAAATAAATAAATAGATAAACTAAAAATGCCTATTTAAGGCAGACTAGAACAGTTTCTTTTGATATTTTTTGCAATATTTTAGTGCCCATGACTTTTCATGCGTAGCATTAGAATCAAGTCTCGTTTCACAGGCTGGAAGGAAGAATAATCCCAGCACTTTCCAGTACTTGGGTGGCTGGAACATTCACTGAGGATGTGGGAAAACCAGTTCACATCCCTGCTCTGCCCGAGGGCATCTGAAACCACATCTTCACTATGAGATTATATAAAGTGGATGTGCACTTCCTTCCTGAAAGAAGGGTGACAGCAGCCTGTATTTTCAGTCCTTCTCCCCAGGGAAACTGTGGAAGAAAAGTAACACAAAAAATTTTCTGAGTTGTGCAAATCAGCAGTGCTTTGCTTCCATCTCTTTCACTGGTAGTTTTGACAATCAAGTCTTCTCAGCCTCTTCATCCCTTCTATTTTACAGATGCTTGTTGTTTGAAAAGTGTCCAAAAAAAATTACGTCAAAGAGAATAAACCTTTCTAGACAAGAGTCTGTCCAGTGTGATGACATCATCATAAGATTCTCTAATGTAATGTAATCTGCAGAAATATTACTGAAAGCATGTTATGACTTTAATGGAATACTGAAACACTGTGGTAATTTAAAAGGAATAAAATGTTCTTTGTTAGATGTGGAAATGTTTTTGCTACATTTATCCAATGGGCAGACAAACAGGCAGCAATGGAATATTAAATGGAATTACTGAAGATTTTTCTTCTTCAGTAACTGTGGAGTCTTATAAGCCATGGAAATAAGATAATGTGACTTAAAAAGTTGGAGAGCTGGTCCATTATTACATTCTCTAAACACACTTCAGTAATTTAGTAATTAAAATTACATAGTAATTAAAACTGCTACCCCATAACAATAATTTTATAACTACAGATCCTGGATTCCATATCTGGAGACTGACATCTCTAAAAGTATGTTTACACCAGCAGTCCCTTTACTTAGTCCCCTGTGTATTTTAGAGGAAAAAAATAGGTTTGCTATGGACTTTGGTTTGCATCTGAAGGCACAATATTTACATAAATAAACATTTTGCTTCTGGAAAGCAGAAGATTTTTCTACTGAAGAACCAGCTAAAGTTGCTCCTCAAGTAGGTAGAGGCACACAGCTTGGAGAAGGCTTAGAATAGGGGCTCATTGTAGAGTCTAATTAAGTATGCACAAGACCATGAGAATTAGATACTTATAAGAGATTTCATTTATTGAAATCATGTCTTTTATTTGCTAGCTTGTGCTGAAAAATGGCAGGAATAATTTTAACAGCACCCAGCATTTTTGATAAACGATACATTCTCTGCCTCCATTGTGGCCAGCAGATACCACCTGTGTCTGTCCATGGAAAGGAGCTGTTTCTTTTGACACAAGAGAAAAAAGTTAAGAATTTGTTAATCCCTTCAGACTGTCACTTGTGTAATAGTAAAGTGAGAATTAAATTTCATGGAACTACTGAAATATTTACTGAAAAACCATCAGAGTACTTTCAGGGATATTACGTGCATCCGTAGGAAGTAAAACAAACCTTTAATGCTGAGAACAGACAATGCATTTTTTTAATAAATTCTGTATTCATTGTACAACTTCTTTGCAACATGAGCATCACAAACATGCTTATACTCTATTAACAAAGATCATTAAATATAAACATAACTTATTGAAAAGTAATCCTGAATTCCCTTAAAAATCTGGGGTTTTTAAAATCGATTTTAATCTGAGCACGTTCCCCTGTTATTTGGAATTACTAAATGAACAGAGTCAACGTTGTGATTGCTTTAACAAAGACTACTAGCTATTCTTTCTAGATTGAGTTTCTTCTCAGCTGATTTCTTCCTGCCATAAAAGATTAACTCATAAAATCACTTTGATTTAGCAAGAGATGTCAAAACATCCAGCAGGTCTAACTGGTTTTCTTCCAATGTCAGTCAAAATAGTGTGTGGTTTTAACACTGATTCATGTTTCCGTCAGTGCTATGCATAAACTTGCTGAGTAATCAATTCTGACACAGTAACTTTAAGAACGTTTGGTGCTAGCAGGAAAAGTTTTATGTTTGATTATTTATGCATCTGTGGAACCTGATAGTCCGAAAGATGTTCTCAATTCCTGGGATGCAAATTCGAGTCTTCCTGTATGGGTCAGGTGTGTATAATTCCAGTACAGCTCAATAGCGATGTAGGGCTATAGTAGGTAATTTTCAACTTGGGAAATAGTGCAGTATCCTGTAATCTTGTATTGCAGGTATGATAACCTGACTCATAAACTAAGATGACCTGACAGTCTGATTGGAGTTGCATGTGCTAAAAAGTACCCAGAGAAAGACTAAGCTACATGTGAATTTTTGAGATAGGAAACAAAATAAATTTACAGGGATGCTTCTGTGATGGCATGGATAGATGAGGGTATGCTGTGTCATTTCACTTTTCTCTTTCTTTTGCCTCCGAAGTCCTGGGAGGGTGTGTGAGAAGATATTTTGGGTATTTTGGGTATCATTAGATATAACCTATAAAGGAAATGCATCTCTAGAATGCATAAAGTGTTCTTGTCTGTTCCAAAGATTGCCCAACTCCTTTTAATCTCTCCTGCCTCTTGAATACTGTCATGTGGTTTATTTGGGACTCTACTGAAGTTCAAGTCAAACTTCCAGCTAAGAACAGCAACAAAGTCTATTCATACAACATCAAACGGAGCTCTGTCTTCAGGACAACACATTGCAGGTGGGGTAATATACTTCAGGAAGACCAAGGAGTGCCAAAGCTCTCGCTTACCTTGCACATGTGGTATTCCACTTGTGCATAGATCATGTTTTAGGTTTGGTTAAGTCTGGCCTCAGTGATGCTAATGCCTAAGATGTTATCAATAAAATTTGAAGGGTTGATATTCTCTTCATCCTTTTTAAAGATCAGGATTTAGGAGCCTAAAGAATAGTGGTGGGAAAAAGGAAACCATGAATATTAATGTGTTTTCAGAAATTTTGACAGTAAGTGCAAAAATGTTTGCAGTAGTTTTCCCATACAAGCACCACAGATAAATATTATCTACTGTATAGAAAAATGGTTTCTCTTTACTTCTCCAGAACATTTAATGAAACAACTGTGACTCAAATACCATGAAGTGAGCATTCTCCATACTAGATTTTGTTAAAATTTTATCTCTTCTTACTATGAATTAAGAATGATCTGATAGCAGCTGCCCTGAGGTAGGAATGAGACTGTATACTGCAGAAGAATAAGACAGTTCTGAAATGCTTATTTAAAGATAGCTAGAGTTGTGATAAAATTAAATAACCATTTCAATTTGTTGAGGATATGCTGATAGCCCATTGTGTTAAAAAAGCTAGGAAATAGAACAGGAAGATACTGTAGCAGTTAATGGAGCTACATTTCATACCAATGCACAGAATTCAGTTAAGGCTTTAAGTCTTTCATATTTCTGGCTAATAAAATTATCTATAACCTCTCTCTATGTGTAAAGGTGTTCTTGAACATTAACCATCTTGTTAACTCCTAGAAAAACTTTAGACTTAAAAGCTTCCTTTATTGAGGGCTGTAATTATGGTTGGAATAGTAAGTCTTGTTAAACTAATGAATTCTCACATGCTGAAGACATTTCAGTAGTAATTTAAGTAATTTTTTTATTAATTATTTTTAAATAATTTTAAAGTAATTATTTGAGCTACATATATTAAATTAAATGCAAGTTAAAAAATAAAACAGTCAAACTACAAGGAAGTAAATATTTATCTTCCAACACCATTCTTTCAGTTCTGTATGACTTTTCACACACAGTGGCCATGGCAGCACCTCTACCCCAGTCCCTCATGAGACCAGGGGCTGTCATGCAGAGTTTTTTGCTGTTCTGCCATGTTTTCCCTCCCCTAGAAGGTCGTGCGTGGCTCCTACCATCTTCTCCACCTAAGCCTGTGTGATGGCAAACGCTGTGCCAGGACTCCATCCTTCCCATGCCTCATTCCCCCTCAGGCACTCATTACTGTCTTGTTTTCTTGCTTGTCTCTAGAACTTCCACAATTCCAATCATTTTGTCACTGGGCACAACTTCAGTCTCACTAAAAGCAATGGAGGGCAGCACCTGTGCTGGAGCCTGGCCTTGCAGCCGTGCAGAGAAACGCAGAGGTGAAATGGCTGTAAACTCATTTGTCCAAAATGGAAGGTGGTTGAAGAAGGAGAAAACTCGTGAGGAAAAGCTGACATCTACCTCAAGGCAAGGATTGAACTACTGCTATCAGGAAAGCTGGCAGTTGCTGACAATTTATCCAAGGAGGATGGGGTGATGGGGAAATGTAGGCTGAGAGACATGTCCTGCAAACCATGCAGGAGACACGTATGAAGACACACACAAAGGTAAGGTTGCCACTACAAAGCGTGGACTGTGGAAATTTGGGAGGTAGAGCACTTCTGTGCTTTCTCCCTGGGCAGCTTCAAACCATTTTGGAGTATGACTGTGATCTCACTGGCATCTTAACAGGAGCAGAAGAAGCACCTCCAAGCCACATGGCAGCCTGCACCTTCATCTGCCTTTGGCAGAATCCCAACTGTATGACCTGAATGACCCTGTAATTACAATCACAACATATTTTTCAACCCCTATAAGTGCATTGTCTTTTTCATTAATTTAAAAAAAACCCAAAAAAACCCAACAAACACCAAAAAAACCCACCCCAAGGGCAGAGCTAACATCAAGTACTTAGAATCATAGAATCATTAGCATTTTAAAGTAACTCTAATATCATCAAGTTCAACTATTAACCCAGCACTGCCAAGTCCACCACTAAATGATGTTTCTAAGCATGACATCTACACATTCTTTTCAACTCTTCCGGGGCAGTAACTTAATTCCTTCAGATTTGTGGTTGTCAAGTGAACCTCTTATCTTTACTGGCAATGTGTCCTGTTTTTCAAAAGTGGCTAAATTTTGCTGGAGATCCAGTATTGAAGTCCTCATATTTGCCATTTCAACATGTTCCTTGAAACACATTGCATGTGATACTCTTTGTCAGAAACATTTTCAAACCAGTCCAAACACTCCTTATAATGTTGATGACTTCATAACAGAGAGATGATATTAAGAATGCTTGACTAATAAAAATGTCTGTTTGGGCTACTCCCTTCTCTCCACTGGTCACCCAGGAGAAGACATTGTTTTGGAAGCCATAGTGACAACATACTAAAACACAGGTAAAATTATAGGAGGTTATATATAAGATTGTAAGAACCAGAGACAGAGCTCCTGCTTGCTGAAACATGACAGGTGGATTTTTGCTGAATGGCTCCTTTAAACACAGGGGAAATGGTTGTCAGCTATTAGGTCATACGCTCAGCAGGAACACAATTTCATATTATGAAGCTATAATATTTGCCTCTTTTGGAGCCTGATGTGATCAGCAAAATGCAGCATGAGGCTTATCACACAGCCTGACAGGTATGAGAAGTATTGCTGTCCTTGCCTTTTCAGAAGCTAGAATGGTCTCCTGGAGGCTTTTCTACATAAATAGAAACAGCATTTTCTTAGGAGACAGAAATAATTCTGAAGCATCCAAAAAAGTAATTCTTGCCAATTACCTGAAATAACGTGTGACCTTTCTACGTGTATTTGTACTCATAAACGGGAATTTTATCCATCATTATTTAAATGTCCCCAAACCAGAACTAAAAGCATAACCAAAAATCTATTTTAAAAGTAATTTTCTTTAACTTATTTTCATTTATTTATTCATTTATTTATTTATTATTTATTAAATCTAAAACCTGTATGAGAAGGAGGGAAGAAGTTTTTGGTTTAGAAGTATTTCAGATTTTACTTCCCTTTGGTAAGAGTCCACCGCCAATTTTTTTTACTATTCAGACTAGAGACTCATAGATATATCAAAAGATCTATCTGGCCTTACAATTCTTGGAGGGTTGTCCATGTGTGTAGTTATTTTTACATAGTTAGGTATTTCAAAAGAAGTTCCCTGTGTGGGACAAATAGAATTCCATTGGTCTGTGAAGGCTCATTTATGAAAGAAGCATCTCAAATTAGATGGTGTGAAAGACATTATTTTTGGTATGGACATTGGTTATATTTAGATCATGTTGGGCAAGAGCTCCTGGGGGCACTTGGATTTTCACCCTATTTACAGATACAACACAAGGCATCCTATGAATCCTTGTTGACATATTTTTTTTCAGGCTGTATACAAATCTTGTTTATTTATGGCCTTGACAACGCTTAGGATGCCTAGGATTACCTAGGACAAGTATGCGTTCTTAGGCACGATTTATGCCTGATGTTTTCCCTTAATTTGAGCATGCAACTTGTGGTGGCCCAACAGTTGCTTTATGGATAATGGAGGCAGAAGCCTCTGAACGAGGGGCAACATGTCCATCTGGGAACAGCAGCCTCTGTAGCCACCTCAGTGTAACCTGCTGGAGCCAGAGTGGTAAGAGAAACAAGACAAATGGCTATTGTACTTTAAATTCACACCTGACTTGTTTGTTTTGCAATAGCTTATTCATGCACATGGACCTAAATGGGACCCTAGACAATTTTCTTTTGCTGGAAGAAATTTGTGCTCCTGGGGATTGAATGGGTCTTCCTACATTAGCGGTTAAGAGCACTACATAAATGTTTCTGTGATGTGAATCGCCCTTGCCTGTGAATCTCCTTTGCTTGACGTTCTTCAAGTTACATCACTTGAGGCCTGTGGAGGGCAGGAACTAGACTTCTTTCTGGAGAAGCTTAGCTGGAAATTACACACTAGAGATTTTTCTAACGCACACCAAAGGTAATGGGAACACATAATCTTTGGGCTGTTGAAAAAGACTACAGAGGTTGATCCTGTTATTTTCAATTGTACTCCAGATAATTGCCTCTTTTATCCTGAATAAGAGAAATGCCAACACGAAGCTGAACTTTTAAAGCTCTCCATTGCTGAGATGTCTATAGAAGTGTTAGGATTTCCTTTTGCAATCTGAGCAACTTGGTAAGATTTTTGAAACTGTGAAGAGAAGGGCTTTCCAAAAAGCCTATGTTATTGGTATGGTGTAAGAGACTTCCAAAAGATGTACCTAATCCTCAGTGAGTCATGTTTTTATTGGAACTTTATTTTAAACAAATTATCTTCTAAATTCTCTCCTCTCTAGGGTATATGCTCAGTGACCATAATACTTGTTGTTCTGATATATCAAGTTACCAGATCATCTGTGAAGGTTTTTGAGACTTTTTTTCCTGGAGAACCTGGCACCTAAAGGAAGGTGACAAGCAAATGGCTAGAGTCTGAAGTCTTCTTTTGCTACTGGAGATTGCTGAATTCACATGTGCTTGCTGGGTCTTGGAGATGACTGACATAAGCAGCTACGACTGCTGACAGCAGGTGCTTGTCAGGTCTAAATTTGAATCTCTTAAACTTAGTGGCAAGACTTGTGTCAATATGCTTAGTAAGTGATTTGTGATCACTATTCCTTTGCATATACTCTTTTTACAACAGTTTTACAAACAGTTGGCTCCAGGCTAGTGTAATCTGTCTTTCCTCTAACACAAAAATGGTAACGGCCATTGGATCACATGGAGGCATCTGGTGTGTAAACATGCAAATCTTGATTGATAAATAGGCAAAATAGCTGTACAGTTTTGGGACAGGCTGTAATTCTGACTGCAGGAATAGTAGTCAGTGTGCTCAGAGGACGTATGTTCTCACTTCAGTCCTTCACTGTTTCTTGTGTGATTTTATAATTTTACATAAATAGAAGTCTGATGTAAATTTCTTTATAAACATACTTGTAGAGTTGAGTCCTTAAATAAGAAGACCAGAAGAGATTGCAACCAGGGAGATTTGTAAACAAAAAAATCCAAATAAACAAGTTTACAATCTTATATAAAAATTAATTGGCACATTGTGCTGTTTTTACCATCTCTGTGTTGAATGTCGTCATGAGTGCCACAAGAGCAACTTTCAAGTCTCAAAACGGGCATCTCAGCCAGTGTGCAAGACCCCACCATATTCAGGATCACATGGTGTGGAGAATTCCTGGTGTATAGAAAGTATTCTCTGGTTTTGGCCTCGCTGAAGGATGCCTGTCATCCCACTGTGGGTCCTCTCTGGCACCACCGTCTCTTAATGCTGGCACAGCAATCAGAGCTTGCCCAGCTCTGTCTAGCATGGAGTTTACCAGCATGGAAGGAAAGCATTGTACTGTAAATTAATGACATTTAGACACCAATGCAAGGAAGCATGAGGCAAAGACCCATTAAGTGAAGGTCACACAATCTAGAAAATCTGACAGGTCCATGAATAAATTGAGATTTACAGCTGTAGCAGGATTAGAGCAAACTGGGCTCTACATACACTATGAGCCTAGGTCAAGTGCAGTTCTCCACTTCAGTACTGAGATTATTTCCAGGCAAAAAGGAGATCATTAATTGCATCTGGTCCAGACTTCAAAGAATTTCCTAACAAGGAGCAGGACTGTATTTTAAATTATATATTGTAAAAAAAATAAAGAGATGTTGATGCAAATGCATCATCTCACAAGCCATAGGTAAATTATCCCTGTAGAACCTATGCCTCAAACTAGTGCGGATCAGAATATTACTGTTAAAAAAGGAAATTTCTTTAACAGTAATAAGGGGGGAATTGAGTCCATTCCATCATGTTTTGTAACTCAAGAGGAGTCATCTGTTTCTTGTCAAGTCACACACCTTTTGTAGTCACTTGTGCACTGATTACATGCTAAGAAAAAAATGACCCTTTGCATTATACAGGGTGTTAAACCTACTATCTCAGACAACCATTTTTTAAGTTTTCAAGTTGTTCATGCCTGGTTTCAATATGGAGATGTTTTTCAGCCGTTTTGGCACAGGGTCACCTCTGCTAGGGTGCCACAGAAATCCTGTAATTCCCAGGACACCCTCTAAAATTAACCAAGGGGCCTAACCTCCACTGCAAGTTTTGAGCCATCCATCTGTGAAAAGCAAAAAAAAATGTTTCTGCCTGCCAATTGACTCTTAAGTCAAAGCAAGGTGTGCTCATTTTGGCTGGGGTAGAATTAATTGTCTTCACAGTGGCTGGTAGGGGGCTACGTTTTGGATTTGTGCTGAACTCAGGGCTGATAATATAGAAATGTTTTTGCTGTTGCTGAGCAGTGCTTCCACAGGGCCAAGGTTGTTTTTGCTTTTTGTACTGTCAAGCTGGTGAGGGGGCTGGGGGTGCATGGGAGGTTCAGAGGAGACATAGCCAGGACAGGTGACTCAAACTGACCAAATTCATATTCCAGACCATATGACATCATGCTCAGTATAGAAAGCTGGGGGAAGAAGGAGGAAGGGATGGTTTGGAGTGGTGGGTGTTTGTCTAAGTCACCATTATGTGTAATGGAGCCCTGCTCTCCTGGAGGTGATTGAACACCTGCCTGCCCATGGGAAGCAGTGAATTAAGTATTTGTTTTTCTTTGCTTATGTGTGTGGCTTTTGCTTTCCCTATTAAACTGTTTTTATCTCAATCCGTGTGTTTTCCAGCTTTTATCCTTCCAATTCTCTCTCTGATCCTGCTGGTGGGGGAGTGAGTGAGTGGCTCCATGGGCTTGGTTGCTGGCTGGGGCTAAACCATGACAGTTCTTTTTGTCACCCAGTTTTGGGCACAAAGGGTATGAGATAATGACAGATTTGATTGGGATTTGCTAGACTGAATATAAATCTGTTAGTGATGTTTAGCTAGTAATGAGCAGGCTCCTCTGCTTGCCATGGGGCTCTTTTTCCTGACTATATATTAAAGTCTAGTTCTCATTAGTGGCTGCTTTTCACTTTCACTGTTAGCTGTAGTGCTATACTGTTTATCACCTTACCATATTGTACCTGGGAACATTTTGATAACAGCCACGGTGATGCACCTGGGCTGGCAGATGGCCAGGATATTGCTGCTGTTTTTTGTGCTGCTGTACTATACAGGCTGGAACTCCACTGTGAAAATAAGTCGAAGGGACTGTGACATACTGAGCCTGTGATGGAGGAGAGATCCACATGCAGCCCATGGAGGACCCCATGCTGGAGCAGGATGCCTGAAGGAGGATGTGACATGTGACCCTGTGAGAAGCCTACGCTGGAGCAGGTTTGCTGGCAGGACTTGTCACCCAGTGGGGGACCCACACTGGAGCAGTTTGTGAAGAACTGCAGTCTGTGGGAAGGACCCACACTAGAGTAGTTCTAGGACAACTATCTCCTGTGGGTGGGACCCCATGCTGGAGGAGGGGAAACAAAGATTCCCTTGCAGCCCAGGATGAAGACCATGGTGAAGCAGGCTGTCCCTCTGCAGCCCGTGGAGAACTATGATGTGGACTATACTAATGATAGACTCTAACCCATTGTTGCTAGCCAAGCTGGGAACAGGGAGGAACATCACAATGTTGAAACAGATAACGTGGACAAAAGGACCAGGGATGGGGATCATAATGGATGCGCCTTTCAATTGTTGTAAGCCATGATTTGAGTTGTACGTTTCAGAAATTACTACCACCCAAACCAATGGAGGAGAAGCCTTACAAGCAGCAGTTGCAGTGCAGCAGTGACCTGACCTGAGCTGGCTTTGGTTCCCAGGAACTCCAAGCAATACACCACCTCTCCTGTCTCAGGTGACCACCATAACAGATGGAGCCCAAAGTGATGGGCAAGATGAATTCAAAATGAAGAACTGAGCCATAAGTCAGGGTTTTGGTATGATTTCCGACTCCCAATTCAGTATTTTTATTGCAAAATAGTACTTCATTATTGAATGGTACATACTTTTAAATGGTAACTGTGAGAAACTGAAAGTGTTTAATAGCTTAAACATTGTTAAAATTACAGAAAGACTTTTGTCCACTGTAGAAAATTGTACAAAGGAGCAGCTTTTCAACGAAGCCCATCCCTCTCTGAATATGCCTACTAATTGGACTGGATGGGAACCTGAGATAAGATATTGTCAAATTATCCCAGAAGAATGTATCTACAAGTGTGAAAGACTGGAATGCCAACAGCTCAGACTCTCAAGGTGCAAGCTGATGATGTGCAGGGTAATTGCCCAGGTGCAGAGGGCATGCATACCCACCACCTCGGGCTACAAGGTGGGTGGTGAACAAGAGCAGGAAAGAGTCAAATCCTGCGAGGTAAGTAGTGTTTCTTTGGCCTTACACAAGTTACTCAGCTGTGCTTACTCCCTTCCGGGGAAGTAGCAAACATTCACATGTTCAAGGTGCTCTGCTGATGGGTCTTAATGGGCTGCAATGAACTCAACTGTGCTGATGTAACAGGCAGCTATAACATCTTAGAAAGTGTCACAGACTCATGAAATGTCCAGTGAACCAGTATTACATCATCCATTGTAAAACTCCCCATCCCAGGGGAGATATTGGGGGTGTTCTAGCCTAAGCCCAATAAAAGATACAGACTCCTTCCCTCACCCACAGACTCCTTTTCTCACCACCCGGCTTCTTTCCTCCCCACAGAGGTTTCTTCCCTTACCATCCAGGACTTCCCTTACCACCACAGACTTCTTCCCTCATCACCCTGGCTTCCCTCAACAGTTCCAGACCACAACCATCACTTTGACAAGACTGAGACTCTCACCACCAAGAAGACCACAAGGACAGGATCAACGGGATGCCATTGAAATCTATATAATGGTGATATTTTTCCTACTCTGTCACTCTCTTTCTCTCCCTTGCCATGTCTCTTTTCCCTATTTCTTTCTATCTCTACCTCACATTTACTGTTGAATAAAAATTTGTACTATTGACTTTGGCATACGATCTCACTTGAACCTTAATTCAGGCAGAGGCATCTCTCTCTAATAATTTAAAGAACTTGATCATAACAGAGCCAAGTATTATTTATTTTTAAAAAAATTTACAATATTTGTTGTACATGATTGGAGGTGACCTAATGGACCACAGAAAAAAAGCAAAAATTAAAGCTTAAAATAAATATTTGTCTTTCTAGATTTCACCAGATGAATTTTAAGTTTATAGACTAAGTTAATATAATACTTATGAGACTCCAGTTTCAAAATGATTTTTTTGATTTAGACTGGTGAAGCTGAATTATAGTACTTGCAGATTTTCTGTAAGTAAAAAGTGTAGGTTTTTTACCAGTAGATGGAAAGTGACTGAATAAATACAGCACTTAGATATAGAAAAAATAATAGAGTAATACAACATTTTTCTAAAGCTCATAATATGTTTAAAATAAAAAAAGATACAGTAAGGGTAGTCTGCAATCAGAAAAATAATTGCGGACTGATTTTCAATATGCTTTAAAAATTGGAGAAATTGAAACCAAGAGGAGGAAAGATCACATGCCAGGAACACAATTAAATTCAGTCAACCAGTTAGGTGATCAATTAGAAAACATAGCAACGGCAAACAGATCAATGGTTCTATCTTCAAACATTTGCATCTTTAAGGTAAGCATAACCTCCTTTCACATCAGTTAAAATTCCAAATCTTGTTAGTTTTGCCTCCTTTTTTCCCTAAATAATTACTTTTGCATTCACTTACTTTGTCCTTACCTGACCTTGAGAAGACTGGCTTTCAGAAAGGAGTCAACTGCTGATATCACACAGCTTTCCTTAGAACTTCCTATAGGAGGAGACTAGTTCACAGAACTCATTCTACTTCACCCTGAAGTCACAGATTCAGACCTCTCTTAATTGGAATTGAAAATAATTACCTATGACTGCTTTTCAGTAGCTTCTTATCTGTCAGGGACAGTTCCTAATGGACAAATACCTGTGTGGCAGCTGGATCACCAATGGCATCCGCAGGTTGTTTTAGGAGTGGTGAAGGGAGTCACTGCATTTACCAGGACTAATCCACCACAGTCTCAGGAGATCCTGTGATTTGTGTGTCCTTGTCAGAATCTATAGGTCATCTTACTTTGTGTGCAACTCAAAGTCTGCTGCTCTTAAAACTGAACTGGACTTGGAGTAGAAGGTCAGAAAGCGTAAGGGAGGAAGAGACTTCTTAGGAAAGACTGTTTCAGTGTGGAATAAAAGTACATCTTGCAGTATCAAAGGATATTATTCTTTAAAATAAAGAAGGAAGTCCTCAGGAAAGAAGAAAGTGCACTGCCACTTCCTGAGCCATTTTCAGAATGTGGAAAAGAAGGATCCATTCCAAGGTATGAACCTGAAAGCTTCCACCAGCTCTACACTAATGTTAATGGTCACTTTGGCCCTTGTGTTGGTGAATTCAACAGGGAAACTTCCAGTCATAAAGCCTGTGCAATGTGGAGATGGTTCTTTTTAACCTTGAGCTGTATGAAGCAGGCATAAGATGCTGCATTTGTGCTTAATTAGATGCTCTTAATTTTGGTCTGTGTGTTGGCCCAGCCACCTGTGAGAGTCTGTTCTCTTCCTGCCAAGTTATGTGAAAACAAGCACTGATAAACGAGAACTTCGTCTCTGAAGGAAGCATCTTGTATAAATTGAAATTAATTGGGGCCTCACTATTGGCTGATGGCCCTCCAAGGGCATTTGAAAGAGAAAGTGAAGAGGAGGAGGATGAAGTAAGCCCCTAGACTCATTTAGGGAAGACCCTCCAAGGTGTATCACGCAGGCGTGGGGAAATTCCAACGCACACGGGTGTGCACAGAAGGGGCACCACTGACATAACGGGGGAGGGACCGAGGGCCTCTGGCTGGGCGGTGCTGGCCACACCTGCCCAGGTAGATGTCACAGGCTAATTGGATAACAAGCAGATAGCTCGTGCTGGGAGTGGACTCAAGCTTCACATGAGGACAATCTTTCCTTTTGGGGGGACGCCCCTTATCTTGTGAGCCTGCTGACACTCGAAGGATGAAGCTTCTGCTATGGGTAATTTTAAGCACTGTGGTTGGTAAGACAACTTCATAAATAACACCTGAGTGAGTGAGGGTGTTGTCTTGGTGGCTTATTTTCCCTTCTCTTTCTTATCTCTCAGCTTCTCTTCTTGTCGGCCACTTCCTTGTAATAAATATTGTTTTGTTGAGCTTTCAATGGTGTACTGGTTTCAGTTTCAGCATTCTCCCTGCTATAGATGCCCTTGTTCTGCCTGGTGTGCAAGCAGTAACACACTGTTTACAGTAAAGACAAGAAAAGCCAGATTTGTCATTCTTACGCTTGAGAAATTTTGGGAATGCTTCTTAAATCATACTTCTTGTGAAACAACTTGTTTCAAAAAGAATGACTGATATTACTGGTGATTATGATGATATTGTCTACAGTAAACTAACCCCCTCAGAATCTAAGTATTGTGCTGTTCATCTACCCCAGGGAATAAAACCAGCTGGAGCCACAGCTGCACTTACAGCAGATGTCAAAGCCATACTGCTCATTGCCTTTAGGTGTATATGAAAAATCCTATTTACACGGGGAAGCAAGACACTAATATGACGGTCTCTTAGCTATGGAAACTAAGAGTTAGCATCCAGTGATGAAGGCCAAATGAAGTACAATTCAACTGTTTGGGTCTAGTAAATGTGATAGTAACTGTGATACAGAAATGCATCAATTCTGCAAAACAGAAGTGAAAATTGAAAACCAAATCTTTACTGCAAGGCTTTGTCTTCCTGTTAGTCTGGAAAGGCATTTGTGAACAGCCTTCTCTGTATATATAAGCTGTGAAAATGCATGGTGAAATGTGCCATCAACACCTTAGGAATTGTGTGCAATTACAATGTATGCGACAAAAATGAGTTAATTACAAAATCATATGAAAATCCTGTTTCCTGCTCCCCACAAGCAAAAACTGCCTTTGTTTAATCTTTAGGTTTGGCTTGCAAGTTAGAAGTCACAAGGAAAGCTACAAATTTTGGTGGAGAACAGAAGTACAAGGACACACATTTTTCTGGCTGGCAGTAGGTAGGTGTAAAGGGGTCCAAAGGCACTCTGAGTTCTGGGAAGAACAGTCTTGGGAAAGGCTCAAAATACTGCAATTCAGAGCAGCTGTGGGATGTGAGAATGCTGGGATTTTCTCAACCTGCTTTCCTGTCACTTGTTCTTTAGCTGCTTTGCAAAGTCTAAGTTTCGGTGATTGCTGTCCTCAGCTGTCCTTGTCATTATGTCTTATTGACAAAACTGCAAGGAAGCAGCCAAGCTCCCTCTTTCTGTCCGCAGTTGCATGTCCCAGGTCAGGGCTCAAAGGCGAATTTGCTCAGCGGTGACAGGAGCAGTATGCAGAGAGTTCATTACTTGCTGTGAGTCACCCACCCAAGCTGCCAGGGAGAAAAAGATCCTTTGTATTTTCTGCCTGCTCCTGGCTCTTGTTGCTATTGTGAGACAGGAAAAACAAGGCATCCTTTGACTCTGTTTTTATTTTTAGATGCGTTTTCTCCTCTTGCTTTATTCGGTATTTGACATCTATAAAGCACTGGGATACAACTGACTTTCTTACTGCTTTCACAGACACACCAGATTCCCAGAAGTGTTTGGAAGGAACCTGTGGATGCCATCTACCCCATCTCCTGCTTGAAGCAGAACTTGTCCTGGCACTATGTCAGATCAGCTGTGGCTTTGACTAGCCAAGTCTGGAAAAATTCCAGGGATGAGGGTCCCTTTACCTTTCTCAGGATGTGCAGTGTAAATGAGTAGAAACAGAAGCTGAACATAGTCTTTCTTTTTTCACAAGTTTACTGCTTCATAAGAATGCAATCAGCAGAGGAGAGACTGACTAACTTGTCTTTCAAATCAGGAAACTAAATTTGCAACAGGTAACCTTGTTGATACAAAGTAAATCATGATGTAAAGTGGGTTTTGTTGTATTGTCTTGATTTTCATGAAACATCAGCTTTTAAAATCATATCAACTAAGAATGTCATCTTACTCTGCTTTATGTGTAAGTTTGTAATGTTATCGACTGCAGAAACATAGTGTAAAATGCAGCTCCAGCATACTTCAAATTTAATAGTGCCCTTTCACAAAGCAGAAGAAAATGCTCACTTGTGACCAAGCAGGAATTTTCCAGCTGTATGGGGCTTTGGGGGAATCCAGAGATGGTAATGAAATGCTTCAATAGGTCTTGTTAATGAAAAGGTGCTGGAGCAACGGATCATAAAGCAGCAGTTCTTATTTCTTCCCTAAGGTGTAAATAATGATAGGCTTGCAGCAGGTACTTGAAGGAATGCTTACCTTTCCCTGATAGGACTGGAGCCTCTGGCACAGTTATTTTATATTCTTCTCCATTTCCTCTCAACCAACAGCAAAGGTTTTCTGAGAAGTAATTATAACAGTATTACTGTGTGATGGGAGTAAATGTGCTTATTTGCAGTGTGACTAGAGAAGATGGAGTTGGGAGAGTAGGGGAATATTCCATTGGATTGTCTGAATTCTCAAAATTCTGAGTAAGGGTTGATTGAGTCGGTTATTTTTACTTAAGGCTAGTTCCCTAATCATGTTGCAGAAATGCAGAGGAAGACCAGAGGGTGATAGAGAGCAAATGCGACAGGAGTTCACAATGTGATGAAGTTGCAAAAAAATTAGTATTGTACCAGATATATAAATAAGAAATGACTTTTAAGGACTGGAAAATATTCTGCTTCATGCAGCTTTGCTTACACTTGCAAATGCTATGTTCAGGCTTAAAAATATTTTGGAAATTTGATGGAATCCTGGACAGCTGACAGTAATCCTAATGTTTTGGGGAATCATTCCTATGGAATTAAAAAGGAATTTAAGTCTAAAGAGAAAAAGCTGAGGCTACACTGTTCCTTATCCTGGAATAACCTATGATATTTCAGTCATGCAAGACAGTTGCTGATGTAAAACAAAGGGGAACGTCCTGAAATCAAAATAACTGTCCCACTGTTTAATTCTAAATGAGCTTTGGTGGTTTGCCCTCTTTCAAGTGTGGCTTTATGTACCATTTGAGGCCAGTGAAGCATTTCCTGCATCACTGAAAATTGTCAGATACATCAGAACCAGGATAGTGGTAGGCATTAAACTCCCCCATATCAGCTTGTCTGCCAGCATGTCTTAAAAATACAAGTTATTCTTTTCCATAATTTTACATGTCAGTTACTACTTCTCAGCAAACATATGAAGAATGTGGATTTCTTTCCATGTATAGCCATGCACAGAGATATCACTATATTTCAATCTCAAAATGTGCTTTATCTAAAAACATGGGTCTAGAAATGAGTATTAGTAGATGGGTAGATTTCTAAAGACCAATATGTTTGCTAGCTCGAGGTATGTAACCATTTGCTTAGGATAGTAAGATGTTAACATCCTGAATTAAAAACAGGCAAACAGCTGATGATGTAATTAGGAGTTGCCAGACTGAATGCAGCTTCAATGTTTCCATAGGCTGTTTACTGTGGTTTTAGTTTGTAATGCATAAAAAGAGTGAATGTGTCTATAACACAAGGCCAAAAAAACCCCACAAGTCTAAGCTCTATAGTTGTCCAACTGCTTTACAAGTCATTCGGGAAAAGCAGAGCCTTACCTAGTGGTATCTCTGTCCTTGGATCACATTTCTAATGCATCTTCTGTAGATAAAAACGTCATGGATGTCAAATACCAACAGGATACCAGGTACATTTTGATGCTGCTTTAATGTACAAGTAGAGTCTGCATGGCTAATTTCAAGAAAAACATATAGTCTTTACATTGCATGCTACTGTAACCCAGTTTTGCTCCAAACTAGGAGGACCTGACAAAAATTGATAACTGGAAGTAAAAATCTTTTCTTCTAGGCTTAAATAGTTAGTAAAAAAATCATGTCTTATTAAATATCCAATGAAAGAAATAAAAGACACTATTTTTATGAGTAGTCTCTACGTAAGGAAAGGACAAAGTTGAAAAGCTGAACAAAATTTCAGTAATGAACTGTCCTTTTGAGGAGGATATTTTTCCCTAGGAAACAATATTTATGAACATAATCAATTATAAGCTTTCTTTTATTTTATTTGGAGAGAGAAGTAACATTTATGTCAGATGCATTCAAGCTCTGCTACCATCCTTTTTCCAGCATTTCATCTATTACACACAAGCTACAAGAAAACCAGGGATAATATTGTGAAAGATCTGTTTCTGGTGATATGAGTGGGAGCTTGCAGAAAGTAATTGTTGTTGCTCTTTGGTGTTTCGTGCCCTTGAGTTGCCTATGCATCCCTGCTGATGGCTGAATCCCAGACAGGGGGGTTGTTCTCCTGACTTCTTCAGTGCTGTCACAAACGCATCTCATAAAGTACAGAAATTTCCATGAGCATGTGACTGGTCTTGCCTTCACAGTTTTATTTCTCTCCACTAAATAAATACATTAACTTCAAGATCACCTTCCTCTTCTATAAGGCCCTTAAATACATTTTATGGTATGTATCTGGGTTAAGACAGCAGCTGTCAGCTCAGGTACAGTGAATCTGACTATCACAACAGAAAAGTCAGGGGGTGAGGCAGCGCTTTCTTTGAGACTGATTCAGGATCACTTCTGATCTCATTAGTCTGAGTACCAGATAGACGAGGAACTTGAGGCCTGCTTTCATGTATAAAAGCTCACAGACTTCATGATGAAGGAATGCATTTAGAACTTCATGACAGATGTTGTGGGTTATGGGTTTTTTCTCTTCCTTGCTCTGTTAAGATTTGAAAGCATGGCACAAAAAATGGCATAGAAACCTGAATGATGCTGCATAGCCAGGGCTGCTGTTAATGCAAATTGTCTTTTTCCAAAGGCCTGGTCCAAGGCAGAAGTAGGGGTTTATTCTTACATATATATGTATAAATATCATCTATGTACATGGATGCATCTTTCTTCCCCTTCACTCTTCATTTTCCTGAGGTCCTTGTGTCCTGAGAGGGGAGTTCAGATGAGGACCATAAGGTTATGTTTCTTTGGGTTTATGCCTTTTCATGCGGACTTTTTTCTGAACATTGGCCTCATAATAATTCCTTGTCCTTTGACACAAATAATATTCCAATATTTGGAGGCTCTCCTGGCTTCTTTCCATCATTAGTAGAATTTGATAATCCTTGGTATTTATTCATTGCAACTTTGTTAGCTTAATTCCCCTAACACAGTATACAAATAGACTTCCACAACCAACTTTTTAACCTATGATAGCCAAGTCTGACTTTCCAACTGGTTCTGTAGAACACTAAGCCCTACATTTGCTCCCAATGAACACAACTTGTGCTGTCTGTTGGGTTGCTTTTAGTGCTTTGTTTTCTCTCAGCACTTAATAATGCAGAGCTCAAAACATCTATGCCTCTACCTTGCAATCAACTGAGAAATCAGAGAAGCTTTTTCACTGAACTGGATTAACTGCTAACCATACTGACTTTAACCCCAGGCAGGAGTTTCTGTTTCAGGTGTCATCACACATGGGAATATTCAACTACTCCTTCCTTTATTTTGAATGAAAGGTACTTTCCAGACTTGTGTGAGTAATGGATATTGTTGTGGGGCAAGAATACCTATCAGTTTTAAAATTGTTTAGATTTACTCCATGTTAAATGTATCATTCCGACTGGGAACGAAACTGTAATTTTGGAATGATGCTTGTTTTAATTTAAAAACCATTAAAACTTTTCACTTAATTCAACTCAGTTGTAATTCTTTCAAGATTTGCCTTTCCTCATGTGATTTCTGACCTCTAAAAATGTCTTCTACCTCTAGTGTTCAGTATATTCATTTACTTTAATGGTGCTGGTAAATTAGTGGCAGCCTTTCTTACGAATACTGAAAATAGACTTTTTGGGATCATAGCTTGAAAGTGTCTTTCCCCATATGATGTTAATTTTTGAAACCATTTTTTTTTGAGGGGGATTTATTTTCTGATTCCTCCTTTCCATGATTGCTCTCCCCAAATACAGACCAGTATAGAAAGTGGTCTAATGCTCTTTTTCCAGCACTTTATTTAAATGTGAAGGCATTCCTTTACTCGCATTTGTCTACTCACATTAGCGGCTCATCTTCTCTTACCACATGCTTAGACTTCCAGACTGTGTTCAGTATTGTAGTAATATTTGAATTGTTGTTCATTTCTGCCCCAATCCTCGACCTAGTGCTTTTTCATATATGTATTTGGTAAAGCTCTTCATAATCCTCTAACCCATTTGCCCAGCATTGCTAACATGGATTCCTTTCTTTGATGTTCTTGCTCTTTCTGAAGTCCCTGAAATTCACTCCTTGGAAAATAGCTGTTCACATTCTGAAAACAGATCTTTTCATGTTATGCCAAGAAAACTGTGATCATTGGGATTAGTTCTTCAGAAGGGTGGATTCTCCCATGCTTGAAATCTTTGATTTCAGGATCATAACATTGAAGCCCTTGTAATTTAGTCCCTTGAAGCTTTATTCTAGCTTCAACTCATGATCAGAAAAAACACACAGTTGGAGAATCCACATCTACTGCTAACTTTCACAGATTTCCAGGGAAAAATGTGAGGTTTTGATGATTCAGTAGACTAGACTAGATAGTCACTCATGCACTTAAGGCCTATGATGATACAGTTATGTTTTCTGGTTTCTGTTGATTGTCTGTCAGTGGAGCCTTGGAGCTTTTCTGATATGAATGTGAACTCCTTGTGTTTTGCTTTTTGAAGCTTTACATTGTTTCTATTTTTGTAAATGGCATAACAATATTGTCTGAAGATGTGATCTGGTACCTTTATTATGCACTCAGCAAGACAGGCTTTGGGTGACTTTGCATGCTAAATTCTGTATAATCGTAATGTACTCTATAAACAAGTCATAATGTAAAAAGAATTGAGACGTATACTGTTGATGTATAATTCATGGACTCATTTATAGAGGGTGCAATATGCACATGCTAGCAGTTTCATCTGGGGCCTGCAAACGGAACTGAAAATTGTTTTGACTTATATTCAGTGTAGTGTGCAGTTTAGTAATTTTCCAAGATATATCTTAATTGTCAGAGGAAGAGGTGAATATTTAAAGAAGAAAGTAGGACAAGAAAATCTATGTCATGTCTAAGTATTTAGCCCAATCAGAGTATGAACAAAGAGCAAGGACCATGGAATTGCTAACCTTGTCAGTCATAAAGGAGAACCTCAAATTGAGATTAATCTCACTTTGATTATTGAAATGTTATGAGTGTCTTCTTTTATCAAATGTTGTCAACTCATAAAAAGTGGTGTCTGACAAAAGGGATTCTAATGGATGATTGGTTGGGAATAAGAGAATAAAATCATAAATTTCAATAATGTATTGAAATCATATTCATTTAGTCTTCATATTTGTGGGACTAATGGGAAAAGCAGATACCAGTCCTATTCTAGAACTCACATTGTATTTTTCCTGGGCTTTTTAGCAAGGAGGATATACCCATATTTGATTAATCAGGTCTTGTGATTTTAAAATTACATTAGGAATGCACACAAAGTGTTAACAGGAAGAATCAAGAGTAATGTTGTGGTAAAACCTCTTGCAAGTGTTCAGGGAGCTTTTGATTTCTGTTCTTTTTACTTGCTATGGTTTAGGTTTGGTTTTGGTTTTGGGTTTTTCTTTGGTTTGCATTTTAGTGGTTTTTGGTTTTTGTTTTTTTTTTTTTAATTCAAGTGTGTTGTTTTTCTTCAACCTGTTGTCTTTTTTTGAAATGTATAATTTCCTCTCTAAAAAGGCTTTACTTTTCTTGGCTTTTTTCCCCTTTCTTAGTTGAATTTTCATATTTTCTTCTTCCTTGTCCCCTTTGTGGTTTTGTCTTTCTTATCCACTGTAAGCTACACTACCTTGAAAGGCCCTTGTCTCTGTAGCCTCGCCCCTTTGAGGTCAGGCATGACCTTTCTTGCCTTTATTTCCACTGCACAGTGTAACAATTTATAAATGCTTAACTAATTTCCATTATGATTCACACCTTATCCATTAATGTTAAAGTCAGTTATTAGGGTACGGGAGGGGTTTACATTCTCACACTGTGCTGTAAGTATTACACCAGCCCAGTGTGGGCAGATATCTTGTTCTGTAGCTGAGGACCCTGGGACAGGACTTCCATTCCTTCAGTCAGCAGCAGAGTCCAGTTGAAGCTGGGCTTGGCATGCACTCTCCCTCATTGAACTATTAGTGTTTGTTCCTTTAGACTGAGCCGTGTGCTGGACACAGAGGTCACATACAAGGTTGCTCCTACAGCTTTAGCAGGGCGCACGTGATGGTAGTAACAGCCCTGGAAGTTTCAAAATTGGTTTCAAGCTGCATCTAAGAAGCAGAGGAGTTGTAGCCATAAACTGGCCTTCCAGCCCTGCGTGGCTACATGGAAGAAAACTAAAATGAATTTTCTAGAGAACTCCATGTCTGTTAAGTCTAGAACATTATGAGAATATCTGTGAACGTGCTTGAAGTGAGTTTTGTCATTTTTAGCAACTCCAAAGCAGAAGAGTAACTGGACCCCAAAGGTCAGCTCTGAAATGAGCAGTCTGGCTTGGGAAGGCTTAGGGACACCAGCCTTCTCTTGTGTGTGCTTGAATGCTGTGCCCCTTTTGTGATCCCTCATACATCCCTGCAGAGTGCTATGAAATACTGTCAAGCAGAATATCACTTTATACCCACTTTATCCAGATGTAGAGACTGTACAGAAGTCACTGAAGAAGAAGAGAACAAGTACACAGTGTTCTGAAAAGTAATTAGTCACTGTATGTGAAATATCAGTGAAGCCTTCAAGGGAGAAATTGCGAGATGAATCAGTCTTGAAAAAGTACACCCATTTAATCAAGTGGATTTAAAAATCAATCTGGTTCATCTGGTGCAAATCTCTAATGTTCGTTTCCGTTAATCCTTTTAACACTTGTGTATATCAATTTTGCTTGTGTCAGTAAGTTACTGATGGAGAGCAGATATAATAAAGGGCTTAGAACCCATGAATTCCAGTGCCTGAATTCTAAGTAGTGGAGTAAGTGGAGAGTAAGTAATTCTAAGCTTGGAGTAAATTACAATCATATAGTAAAGCATACAGGCTCCCTGTACCAACAATGGAAAGAAGTGCCTGAGAGGGGGTTTGAACCAGCCCTTGTGCAAAAGGAATCTCCTCTGAGTTAGTGATGGGGAACATTGAGTACAGTATCATATTAATCATTTCCTTCTTTATGGAGTTTTAATGTCTAGACTGAAAAAAGAGGTTGTGAACCTGTGTCAAGAGCTCCAACCCGTTTTTGAATGTCTGCAAACCCACATAACTTTAGAAGCCTTGACTTCTGATTGTGCCTTCCACTTTCTGCATCTACAGATGAGCAGACAAAGCAGTTGCCCAGAGCAGGGGAGCAAGCCCAGGCCATCAGCTTTCTTAGCCTGGAAAACTGTACCGTTTGGAGGCACCTCTTGCCCCTTCTGCAGATGTAGGATACCAGGGAGCAACGCCCACAGTCATCACGTGTCTGTAGACCAGAGAGGTGAGAGTCTAGGATAGTAAGTTAGGGATGGGGTGTTTCGCCAGACCAAGGAAATTCATGTTCCCTAGCAAAGTCACAGTGTTTCAGCTAGTGAATGAGAACCAAAATGAAACACATCAAGTTTTCAGGCAACAGGATGGCTTTTGGGAGACACATGCCTCTCCACATGTACTGCACTGATGGCTCCTGTTACAGGCAAGTGGCTAAGGATTCATTTTAACACATCCCCAAGTTTACTTAGACTGAGGTCCGAGGCCTTGACTATGGAGATTTTTGGAGCTGCCCTTTTTTTTACACCTCTTCTGTGTTCATGCTCTGTTTTCACATGTAAAGTATAGCCCTGCTTCTGCTTTCAAGCAGCAAAGAGGGGATGTGCATAGGAGGAAACACAGCGCAGATTGCTGAAACACGGCTCAGGATTGCTGCTACCTGACCTCTTGTGCTTCACGTATGTGTCTGAAGCACGTCTGGAGAAAAAGCAGGACTGAAGGGAAAAAAAAATAAGAACAAGGTCAACCTCATACTGCACCAAGCTGATCAGCAGAATTTCTGGGTCAGAATGGATGAGGCATTCAAGTGCCAAGTGGAGAGGTTTATGGAATAAAAAACGAGGCATTGTTTTGCCTTTGAGGAGAACGTTTAACTCTTGATTATTGTAAGCGTGTGCTATTTAACCTCAGCAAAGTAATCCTAATGCTGTTTTCATCAAGCTAGTGGAGAGTTTTGCTTAGAGACCTCTTGGAGAGCGGTGGGTTAGGCTGATGTCTAATTGAGTTACCTGAATCTAATTCTGTTGTCGTAATGCCTGGGGGAAGTAGAAAGGGCTGGTTACCAATTAAGATTTTAATGTTATTAATTTAAGAGAGTTTGAAGGGCATATGTAGTCTAAGGAATCTATTTAATTGATAGGAAAACAAGGTAAATATCCTCCTGCCTCAAATTCTAGCTGTGTTCTCTGTCCAGGGAATTAAGTTTACTATTTTTACTTCTGAAAGGTCAGGTCTTTGCAGCCTGCGGGAGGACTGGCATAGCCATGTCATGAGAAGCTGAAATCCAAGCTGCAGCTCTGCCTCTCCACAATGAGGGGCTGTGTGATGAGTGGGAGACACCCTCTTCTTCAGAACAGCTGTAATTTGTGTTACAGCATGGTGTGACATCAGTGTTCAGATCTTTCAAAACCTAGCTGCTGTCTTCCAGTACAAAGAGTAACAGAAGAAGAAAACAACTTACCAGAAAGAAACAGTAAGGACAGAATGCTTGTTTTTTGCTTCATAGCTCTCTGTTGAGCAGAGATGAACCCTCATCTAGCAATCATAAGAGAAACGTTATACAAAATTTTTGTTACAACACCCCCATCCAGTTCATCTTTGTGAACTTCAGCTCACAATTGACGTGAAGTACAGAGCATTACTAGTTACAAGGAGGACTACTAAATTGTGTCAACCATCCTTTTGCACGTGAAGATTATTAGATCTCCAGGACTGAATGGCTGGCCCCAGATGTTTGTGATAATGCAAAAAACCCCCAAACCAATTAAATATCAAGCAAGTTCCTATTATTTTTTTCTTTCTTTTTTCCTAAACTTTTTAAATAAGAGAGATAAAAGTGTTTTGAAATACTGCTGGAGCATGGAAATTGGTAACTCTGAAGTTAAACAAACTGCAGCAAAAAATTAATCCTGTGGTACATTTTGGATTTGTGTTTGTCAGCCCTGTAAACAGCTCTTGTGTGGGTAGTGCCTCCACTTAGCCTAGTAAGTCTTTTGCTATCTGAAACGACTTTTGAGATGCTGACACTTGTTTCAGTGAGGTAGCAGTGACTTTATATGGAGCAAAATTGCAATTTCTAATAGAAGCTGCAGAGTTCCATTTCCCAGAGTATGGCACAGGACAGGTCTGTCTTTGTGATCCAGAGGGACTCTGCTTGTATGACCTGAAGGGCAGACCATTGTCTACCTGTCTTCAAGAATGAGGCAATGGCATCAAAGCAGAGCTCTGTGTCCTTAATGGGCTCTTTGAAGCCGTGGTAGCAGAGAAGGTGAAGTACTGTAGCTCCCTCCTTCCTTCTGAAGAAAAGCCAGCACAACACAGCTCTCTATAAGTTAGGTTATAAAAGTAAAGAAACTAAATATGATTTTATGGAATATTGGAGATGGGAATATGGAATGAGAACTCTTGGGGAGTTCCCATTTCTGTTGAGTTACCTTATTTGTCACTGAAGCCTTAGTTGTAAAGCTCCACTCTGCTTTTGATAACACTTTCCCAGTCTGCAAGTGTAGAAATCTTGTTTTGCCTTCTCTTACCGCTGTGTAGTAACTTGTAGAAACAGAAAGTGATACCTTCACTGGTACCTCCGTGAACTTTGTGTAAATGAACACACAATGTGAGAAAAAAAATCAACAAAAATGTTAATTTGACTCTACAGTGGAGAAGGATTGGTTGACACTTCAGCTATCCCATTTGTTAAAGAAACTCATATAGCCTATTTTGATACTGTTTTGGTGGTTGCATTCTGCAGGGCTAGCAATGAAGTTAGCTAGTAGGAGTGATTGCCAAAATGGAGATTAACTGAATATTGCAAAATAGTGGTGAAACATAGTACTGAATTCCAGTCTTCACATGGATAAATTTATTGTCTGATTTGCATCAGTGCAATCAAGATTTTAAAAAAGCATCCCAACAAAGCTACATGACTAATCTGCTGAAACAGTTCATTTTAATACTGACTGCTGGCAGCAAACTACTTACTAATGAGGTTCAGGACGTGAATTATTGTTGAAATGAATCCTTGAATAGTTATGTATAATGTGTTGAAGAAAATCACAATCTGTTTGCAACATATTTCAAAGCAGACAGAGATTAAATTAATTTTATATGTTATATTTCTTTTGAAAAAGCCTCTGGCCCTAATAAGCATTTCTTACTGGCCTTTTTTTTTTTCTTTCATGATAAGGGAAGACTTACCTAAAATAGAAATGAAATAAGCAACTGCAGTGAATATTCTACTAAGTACTGCAATAATAATATGGCTTCTTTCCCATGAGAAATAGGTACCAAAACATTAACATTAAGGACTTGTGTTCTTTGGTGTAACTTCAGTCTAATATATACTCAAAGATAAATCAGCCCCTGGTAATCCTGTTACAAATTATAATTTTCTGTGTATTTTCAGTGTCACCTTTACTCATTTATAGATATTTATTACCTAGTAGTTAAATTATTCGAACTTGTTTTCAGAACTGGGAAGGAAAAAAATACTATTCAGTTTTCTCTCTGCTGATGTTTCAGCCTTGCAAGTTCAAAAGAACCCTTGGGGTTATATTTATGCCTACAGATTTTTTGCTGAATGAGATAATGCTTGCTTGTGCTATGGTGGTGCAAGTTGTATGGAGAAGAGCTCCTGGCTTGACTTGCAACCAGACTTGTAAAGTTACTCTTTCGGTTAACAGCCAAGGCACAAAAGTGCCTTTGGGAATTCCAGTAGCTTCCCAGTGGCATCACTGAGCACTCTACTTTGAACATTGTGAAACGTATGTGCCAACAAAACATATAAAATCAGTATGAGGTTTAAAGCTTAGTACAGGAGGACTCTGATGAACGGGGATACTGTATGTCAGACTGGCACTGCCAATGTTAATAGTGATGGAGCACATACATACATTAATAAAAAACTTAAGTGCTCTGACAGTGAGAGCTGTGCCAGATAAGCGCCTCAAAATCAGTTGCTTTGTAGAAGTCACCTTCATTTTCTTGTCTGTGTTTCTTGCACACGCATCAATTGCCTCGGAAAAGATATACAAGGGCCAGTGCATATTAGTGTGGATGTGCTTAAATCTTCCAGTTAAAAAAAAAAAATAAATTTTTTTGCATTAATCTTTGACTTGGAGAAATTCATATCAGTTATTTCTCTCATGGCAAGAGTTCCTGTGTCCAAGCTACACAGCAGGGGAAAAGGAAGCTTTGGTCTGATCAGGCAGCATGAGCCTTCCTCAGTCAAAACTTTCCTTTATTGCTTGTCTTCATCTCTCATTGCTCAAGGACCTGTAGGTGCTATCTTGTGCTCCGGGAAGGGGCCACAGCATGACTGTTTCTCCCCAACCACCTTGGCAGCTTGGCTGTTTTTTCCCTCCTGCAGCTCCCTCCTGATGCCCAGCAATGAGCAGAGGTGACTGGGCTCCAGCAGGACTCCCAGGACAGCATGAGCTTTTGTTGGTGGGAGCAGGCCCTGTGCAAACACTCCCTGTTGGAAGATTCCAGTGTGGCAGCTGTGAGAGAGAAGGTGAAAGGAGATAGCCAGAGCTAATGATTAAGAGAAGGTGACGAAAACCAACATCCTCAAGCCTGGACGGGGGTTGGGACATGGGGAAGCATGGCCAGATATGGGTGCACCTCCTCAATCAGGAGGGCTGCTGGCACGAACTCTTTATGTTCTTTTGCCCGATGTCCTGAGTTTGGGTCATTTCATGCATTTTGACTTAGCATTAGAAATCGTTAAGGCAGCTTGACTAGTAAACTGCAGCCTGACTTGGCCCACCTGTAGAGCATCTGGGCACCAACTGCAGGGACATTAATAGAGCAAGAAATCCAGCTCGTGACCCAGAATCTAAAAAGCAGGTGTTATGTTATGTGTCTTTTTGTGGATGCAGTATCCCATAACCCTAGCTTTCCTTTGTTTAACAAAAATAAGCTGGTTTAATGCAGAAACCTATTCACATTACTAATACCTTTTCTATCCTTCAGTATTGAAGACTGTGAAGTAACCCCACTCTGATTATTTGGTAATGTTTTGGTTTTGTATTTTCTTTTAGTACTTCTAATTGTGCACTGAAAGCAAAACCTACTTGTAATTTTCTCTAGCTTTTGTAATTTGTTATTTGCTCTTATAGATTATTCAGTAAACTCAAATTACCTTTTGTCTTAATTGGGTCTTGTCTGCATTCTTCCCTGGCCAATTTTCAGCCTATCGCCTATCACCTAAATTGCTTTGTGCCCTAATAAGATTAACTGGTTGATAAAAGGTATAACATTTATTTAACGTCTTAGATTCCCCTCAGCTTGTGTAGAAAAATAATTTTGGCATTAACATATTTTGCATCTGATTCTAGTGGCCACCAGTTTGCCAGAATGTCTTGCTAGCTGAAAGTAACCAGGAGAAGACTGTTCATTCAGACTTTCCTTCAAACATCTATTTATTTTTTTAGCCATCATCCATCTAACAGTAAACTTTTCTGAAATCAGTTTTTGGAATTTTAGTTCTTAGTTAGCAAACATGAAAAAAAAGAAAATTTTACAGCATTTACTTGTTGATGGAAACTAATCTATAGTAGAAGAGTAAGAAAGATACATAGAACTTATTAAAATTACTATCAGCTCTATATATATTCATAACTAAGAATGTATACATCTTTAAAATGGTGTGCACAATGCACTTAAGAAAAGTTTTTCCTGTTTATATCCCTACAGTAAAAAATGAAAAGCAGAAACTGTCATTAGCAAGGACTGGTAAGCAAGTAAAAAGGTTAAACTTCTGTGGTCAAGAAATAGGATTTAAAAGGTGACCTAATTTTATAGTGCTGATACAGAAGGAGTTCGTATCTATTTTTCTTTGGCAGCATACTATCTCTATGTTAATTCATTATAAAGGTTTTAAAACAAATTGTGTTTTCAAACAACCTTAAAACTGAGGATACATATAGGCTTTATTATTACTACCAACCACTTTGATAGAATATAAATGTCATATATGATGACATCACTGTACACAAAGCCAGCCATCCTATAAACCAGTGTATCAGTCTTACATCTGTATATTTTATAGAAATTTTTATATGCAAGCTTAAATTAAAATAACTTGTCTCTATAATTAGTATGTCAAAATGTGTGAGAAACTGAAGTGCAACTCTAAGAGTAGATTTTCAAATATAATTTTAAATTTCTGTCACTGTTCTGAGAAAAAGTACTTGATGTAAATGTTCCTTTCCAGCTTCCTCCACCTGCCCTCTTTTCCATTTTTTCATTCTAGGTTTGGGAAGAACATCCATTTTTTAACTTATTTATTGCATTATTGTGAATTTTGTGTAAATATGGATTCTTCTTCTACACTACAGGAAATTTACTCTAGTGTTATATGGAGAATTTTGAAGAATATAAGTTTTTTTTCTGCTGATGTACTCCTCATATTTTGATGCAAATACTAGGCAAACACATTATCATTTTAATGCCCTGAACTAGCAGAAGCATTGATTAAATCATGAGAAACCATAGACTTTCTCCACCCAGTTCAAACTAATGATAAAACTTCTTGTTATAACATACTAAATATGTGGTCTTCCTTTTGAGGGAGGAGAGATTAGATGTGGTGTTGCATAGGTTGTTATGTGACCCTGATGTTACAAGAAGCTTCGGGACCCATGGGAAAAGTGTGGTTTTATCCAGTCTGCCTTGGAGATATGGAGGGGCTTTTTCCTAGCCTGTACTTTTAAATTAACTTTTCAGACAGTTGTATTAAGGACCTAAAAGTGGTGTCATTATGCAGAACCTTCCTGTTGAGAATAAGGTATGTCATGGCAACGTATCAGAAGATGAAACTATTTGAATAGCTTTAGGTTTCAGCTATTTCTCACCATTCAGAGTTTGCAAAGGAGTGATTTGCTTTGACCAGACCTCAGCATGTTGGAAAGGTCCTCTCCAGCCTGGGGCTTCTCCTGTTTCTACTTTCAAGCTTTAGTTGTTATAACGCCTGGTTTCATACCTCTGGCACAAAACAGGATGTCATGTAACTATCTGGTACTTTAATCCCAGACTTGGCTGTGCTGAGTTCAGAGGAGCCATCCTGAACCAGGGAGTTACTCAAGGCAGGTGCCTCATGTGCCCTCCTCCTGCTCTCATGGCACCTGTGCCCCTGCCTGCACCAGGTTTGGTTTTGGGGGCTCCTGGGGACTTGCAGCTCTTACAGGGTGCATGTGCCTCTTCTGTTACTTTGCTTGTCCAGATTCCCTCCACTACTGTTGGCCCTGAGGTCTTTAAGGAAGATGATTTCTGGGCTATTTATGTAATAGTTGATCATTAATGGTAAGGTAATTTCCTTCTAACCAGGGATATAAACGGATAAGTTTGACTAATTATTATGTCTCACTCAATGCTGTCCACTTTTCAAGTGTGAACCGAGGAGTTTTGATTTTTTGACAAAATCAGCTTCTTTCTTTTTTTTTTTTT
>VXAY01001659.1:863601-951043 GCA_013399855.1 Oxyruncus cristatus
TTTTTTTTTTTTTTAAAGAAAGTCGAAATCATTAATGTGAGTAAAGTAACAGCTGATTAGTGGTTTACTGTGGTATTCATCATTACAAACAAATAGGGTAGTTTTTCCTCTGCCCCCTCTTAGCAAATTTCAGCTCTGTCACCCATCTTTCTTAAGCATATAATGCTTGCTTGGTACAAAATCAGTGTGGCTTTACTACTGAAGTGATATAAAAAAATCTGCCCTATTTAGCAGCTGTCCTGTGAATGAAGAGACACTCCCTCACTGCTTCTCTTATCATTCTTTATTTCTGACTAAATTGATCCTGTCCACTGAGCCTTGTAAAGACTGAACAGAATTTAAATATCAATTGCATCTAAAGTATATTTAAAGTGTTTGAACAAAAAAAAAGTGTGTAGAAATACAAGATATCTGGAGGGAATTTTTTAAAAGGACCTATTTTTCTATTAACGATTACAGTGCACTTCTAGCTAATTTTCCTCAGACATCTTCTATTCTATATTCTTTTTTTAATACAGCAACTGTAGTTGAATATGATGGTGTTAATTCTCCCTCTATTCCTGTGAGCCCCAAGTCTACAGACTTTATTTGGCTTTCATCCATTTTTTTGTATTCTGGAACTTCTTCATTGCTAATTCTCATATGAAAAGTTCTGCTTTGGCCCCTGGGTACTGCAACACAATATTGGATGTGGAGGCAGCGGAGACCTGACATAGCCTATTCCTTGATCTGCTGGAACTTCTATTGATTTCTCATACTTCCCCTGCCATCCTTCCCCGAACTACTGGGGATAGAGAGGAACTACTCAAACAGAGATATGAAAGCAGGGATTTATAGTGCTCTAAAATCAAATGTGCAGAAGTACAGGGATGCACCCTTTATTAAAGGTAACGATTGTACTAAACAAACAAAAAAAAAAAAACACAAACAACCCAAGCCCCAAACTTTCAGGAAAATAAAAGAAAAAGCTAAATAATTGATCAAGGGGGAAACCTGTTAAACTGATGGTGTGCTTATCCTACATTGCTGCAAACAGCAGATATCTTTGAAAGCAGCTACAGGATTGCTTGCTTGTCTTGCTAGAAGCCTTGTGCTTGTACACCTTGTTGTAGCATGTGAACTCCAATAAAATTGTTGCGTTCAATTGATTTTTTTACACTCTGATGTCTTGCTTTGCAAATAAATTAAACAGAAAGTAGCTAGGATTTTAAGAAGTGCACATCTCTCTACAAGAAACTAGAGCAGAAAATCTTTGTAGTAATTGACCTGCTGAGACTAATTCAAATATTCAGTGGTTCTAATGCCTTCTGCCTTACTTCATCAAAACCTGAACACAACAGTCTTCAAGAGGAACTACAGGAACTACATTTTCCCAGGACATAATTTTTGGGCAAAGGAGGAGAGAGGCAGGAATGATGCTTGTATTGGCTATGCATGGTAAGGTTTCAGTAGCAGGGGCCTACAGGGGTGGCTTCTCAGAGAAGCTGCCAGAAGCTTCCCCTGTGTCTGACAGAGCCAACTGGCTCAAAGACAGAGTTGTTGGGCAAGGCTGAGCCCATCAGTGGTGGTCATAGCACCTATGTGATAACATATTTAAGGGGTAAAAAGCCTGCCCAAACAGCAATTGCACCAGAGCAGGGATTCTCCTCCAGCCCATGGGGAAGACCATGGTGAGGCAGCTGTCCCCCTGCAGCCCATGGAGATCCAAGGTGGAGCAGAAATTCACCTACAGCCCATTGAGCACCCCGTGCTGGAGCACAGGGATGCCCGAAGGAGGTTGTGACCACAGAGGCAGCCCACACTGGAGCATGTTTATTGGCAGGACTTGTGACCCCATTGCGGAACCACGTTGAAACAGTCTGTTCCTGAAGGACTGCACCGCATGGGAAGGACCCACGCTGGGGATGTTCATGAGGACCATCTCCCATGGGAGAGACCGCTCCCTGGAGCAAGGGAAGAATGTGAAGAGTCCTCCCCTGAGGAGGAAGGAGCAGCAGAGAGAATGTGTGATCAACTGACCAGAACACCCATGCCCTGTCCCCCTGTGCTGCTGTGGAGGAGAAGGAAGAGAAAATCGGGAGTGAAGTTAAGCCCAAGAAGAAGGGAGGGGTGGGGGAAAGGTTTTTTTAAGACTAGGTTTTATTTCTCATTATCCTGCTCTGATTTGATTGGCAATAAATTAAACTAATTTCCCCAAGTCGAGTAATTTTGCCCATGACAGTAATTGGTGAGTAATCTCTCCCTCTCCTTATCCCAACCCATGAGTCTTTTGATCTATTATCTCTCCCCTGTCCAGCTGAGGAGGAGAGTGATAGACTGGCTTTGCTGGGCACCTGGGCATGACCACAGTGCTGTACTTGAGCAGAGTTCCATCCTTTTTCAAGCTTGTTTTCGATATGAAGCTTTGGGGCAAATCTGTTTTGTGTTTGAGAGCTGCTGATACATTCGTTTCACCTTCCAAAGAGCAAAAACCATCCTGGAGCACTTTATCTAGGATGGCATGCTGCTGGCAGCTGTTGTACATTGCTTCTTTTATGACTTTTTGCAAACCCTGAAGAGAAAAAATTTTTAAACTGTTTTTTCCAGCCTAAGCCCAGTTCCATTTTTCTCCATGGCCAACTTTACTTTCTAAAGAAATTTGCCACCTCCAAAAGCACATGTGAAGCACAGAACAAGTGTGCTGCTCTAGCTCTTGTCAGGGGCTTTCCTATCCTGGATTTGGTGAGCACTGGACCTCTCCCTGGGCACGAACCCCTGTTCTGCCTATCCCCAGCTGCTGCTGCTGGCCAAACCAAGGGTAACCCTGAGGAGGGGTGTGTGGAGTGATTCAGTGTCTCACTCAGACCTTCTCGACATCATGTTGGTCCTGTACATTTTTCACCTCAATATCCATGGTGGCAAGGCCCAGGCTCTAAGCACTGGTTTGGAAGGACCTGCAAGGCAGCACAGTTGCTGCTAGGGTCTCCACATATCAGAGAAAAGGTATCCTCTACTACGTGTTTTAATCCCATGCACTGATGAAAAACGCATGAGACATAGCTTTCTCTGTGCTTTTGCAGTTGTGTAAGACATCTGGAAAGGAGCTTTTGAACATCTGGAGCTGGGTGACCCTCTGCTGCCCATACAAATAATTTTTTTGTGTCCATGGTTGACCTGTGTGCTGGCAGTAATGGCTCTTCCAACTTTTAATGATAAATCACACAATCAATAGGGTCTTCTCAGACTGAATAATATTATCAATGTTGCAAGACAGAAGCTATTTATTTGCTATAAATTCACTGCTGCGAGATTGGAGAAAGCCAGCCCTTGGTTTCCCAGCCTGAAGTCATTCACCACAAGCTTTCTGTGTTTTTGAAAACAACAAAATCCAGTTTGTGTCTGGGGCAAATCTGGATGTTTGGAGGCACCGGGTCCTGAAAAGGTGGAAGTTTCCAAATTCTTCCTACTTGATGTCAGACATGACCCAAAGTGGAATTTTAGTCAGGTAGAGGGACTATGAAGTGAATGGAGGAAAGGACAGAGGTGATGTGGAAGAGCCAGTGGATTTTGCACTGACTCAACTGTATTTGTAATTAATTTCATATGATGCTTTCTGTTTACTTCAGCTCCTGACAACCAGCTTATGATCTGTTAGACCAGCATCAGCCACTCCTGGCAATGCAATCAATTTAATGATGTTTAAGAGGCCAGCATAAACAGGTGTTCCTCACAAAGCCTTCTCCTTCCTGGGATAAGCAGAGCTATTCTCTTTGGCTCACAGGGACATGCAGGGGCAGAAGATCCTCGGTCTGTTGGTACCTTTTCCCACCCCAGCTCCCCACATCATATCAAAGTGTGACAAGTGAGAGATTTAAGAAGTACCAGAAAGAAGGCAAGGCTAATGTAGTTCAATTGTAAGACATCAAACAAACAAACAAACAAACAAACAAACAAACAAACAAACAAACAAACAAGGAGCCATTTATTCTGGTACTCATAAATGGTTTCTTTTCATTTTTCCCTTATAGAAAGAAACTCGCTTAATTTCTTATTGTCTTCCCTGCCTCTACGTGAAATCCACAGACTGCTTATTTCCTCTTGTTAAACAGGTGGTACGCTGAACAATTAAGGGTTTTTATTCATAATAAGCTACAATGTCTAAAAGAAGAGAAAGAGACTCAATTTTAAAATAGTCTGGAGAGTGAGAGGACAGACAGTATGCTGTCTCACAGAAACCAGGTCTTAATTTGTAGTAAAGTAGAAGCCTTTTCTTCTTGAGGACTATGAAATAAATTTTGCCACTCACTGCTTTTGATTTTCAGCATTAGCACTTGCTGGGTGAGGTAATCTATTTCTAGTGTCCCAACCTGAGATGATCAGTGAATATCATAATCTAAGAGATTTTTGGCTATTAGAAATCCTGTCCTTGAGGAATACAACCCTTTCTCAATGAAGACAGTCTCCGTAGTGTCCCAGTTCAGACTGCCTGTGCCATGTATCACTCTAAAAACAATTACAAAGTTGTCATTGGGAGACAGGCTGCCAAAATACCCCACACATCTACTGGTGATTCTCTGAACCTTGGTTCACTTTGCAGGGCTGGCTTCTTCAAAAGCGGCCCAGACATAAACTGAAAGGCCAATTTTACTTATTGTTCTCTTACTTAAAGTTTTAAACAACTGAACATAGTTGTAACAGATTAAATGAAGCTATAACGTATGATATATAGGAATTAATATTCCTGATTAGTGAACAGATTAGTCCAAAGTAAGTTTTTCAACTCAGTCATGAACATTTGGAGGCATGTTTTCCTCTCAATTTGAGCACAAAAAGTAGAAAAGTTACTAAATTTGAAGTAACTTTGTATGAATGGCAGATGAGATGCAAGTGAAACATGTTGCAATAAATAAATATACAGTTTGGGCTCTATAATTTTCCATTGCATTAATTTGTCTGGATATATTTAGATCAGTAATTTAGACTGGAAATTAAGGCTGTTTATGGCAACTGCTGCATGTTGATGGAAATATCGTTTCATGTGCTATACTTTAAAACCATGTCATTGACTTTCTAAAACTGCTTCAAAGTTAAATGCACAAAATTACTTTAGCAAAATGTTTTGCCATACAATTAAAACATAAAAGACGAAAAGTTAAAGGTCTTTCATATTTTATGCAAAAGATTTAATTTTTCCAAGAGCAGTTTAACTGACCTGGAATTACTTTTATAGAAAGACACTGTCAGATGTAGTCAAAATATCTTAGCCAAATCTAGCTTTCTTTCCATTCTCTCTTCAGTTTTTAGTTTTGCATTTATTAATATATGCACTAATTTATTTTTGGCATTTTAATTTCTTACAGCCTAATTGAACCATCCTATGGTTATGGAATAAAAGCAGAGGTCTCAGGAAACTCCGTGGGAGCTCTAATTTAATGTTTCATTCCTAGGAGAACACACTGAAATTGCAGATTTTCCTTCACAGGACCCAGGGATTGCTTCTGAATGAGAGAATCCTTTGTCTGTGTACCTGCATCTGGGTGACCCTGGCCCACCCAACTCGCTGCCCATTTCGTCATAAGTGATCCCAAGACCTTCACAAAATCATTACTTCTTGAAGGGGACTGTGTTAGATTCAGTTTTACCCACATCAAGGATGGATAGCACATAAGTGAATCAGACTTTGCCAAGGTCCTGGGTGTCCAGAGCAATCAGTGGAAACAAACGATCACTTCCTACCAGGATACCCTACCTCAAGAACGGTTGCTCAGCCTCAGGAGAAGTCAGACACGTTTTGCCTGCTTCTAGAGATGAGTAGTAGTGAGGAGGAAGAGATGAGGCAGATTCCTGCTGTTCTCAATGATGTAAACTAACAGGCTCCAAACGCTACCCATGGTGACAAAGGGAGGCTGGGATTGTCTTCAAAGAGAAATGCAAGAGGGTGGGTATTTGAGGGGAGAGAAGGAAGCAGCACAGGCAGTGGGGAAAGAAAGCAAATAATAAGAATAATAAAACACTCAAAATGAAAATTCAGTAGCTGTAAAATTGAATGTTGTTCCTAAAGTAACAAGTAAGGCTTTGGTATGCTTAAAAATTTCATTTCACTGGGAGAGATGGGTAAAATGAAAAAAGTAAATTACAATAAATACAGAGAGAGCTTTTATCCTGTATTTTCAATTGTTGACTCTGAAGGGGTGCTCAGGAGAAAATGAAAACCTGAATAACTTCTTGAATACACATCTCCTCTTTCTAATTGAAAATCAAGCATGGCAAAGCTCCTGGTTGACAGGCAATGCTTGGAGAAGTAGCCACTGAACCCGAGTACCTCTGTTCTTGATTGCCTCTTCTGACATGCCTTACACAGTGCAATAAAAATAAATACATAACGGGACAGGACAGCTGACTGGCATGCAGATCCACAACCTGCAATTGCATGACCTGTTTGTAAAAACACTGTTTGTAAAGACACTGTTTGAAATTGTTATCCACTATAATGAGCACGCCAGTATTTATAAAGAGGTAAAAAAAGAGATCTCTGTAAGCAATTAACAAATACTTCCTTTCAATTTAAGATACATTATTCTTTATCCTAAAGATCTGCTAAATTTTTTACAGTGATTAGTCTTCTGTATATTATCCCCCTCTTTTTACACTGAAAGGCATTTAAAATTACTCAAACCTGTTTAAAAAGTGGTTTGATTATAGCAATATGGAGAACTTAGATCAGTGCTTTGAAAATGCTTATAAATGAATCATCGCATTCAAATAGATTAAAGTCTCATATTCTACCCCCTACATTTAAACTTAAACAGTTAAATAACAATAAAATCCCTTCTATAACATGCATTTGAAATATATTTGGAGCTCTCTTAAGTCATGATATTCCAGTTGTAAAGTTGTTACAAAAGTTCGATTTTGTTTAGTTCATTCTAAATCCTTTGATCTGTGTTGTAGATCTTCCTTCTAATTTCTAGGATGCAAGCAGTTAATACTCTCTTGTTTTTGTGTCAGTTTGTTTTGTGACTTGGTAGTTCTATTTCCTTCCTGTTGTTTATCACTGAGTCACATCCTCTCTAAGCCTCTGTTCTAATTACCAAAACAATTTTTTTCTGGTATAATAACCTGGGCTCCCCTAGTCATCCAAGCAGTTTCCTCTGCTTCCACCTGGTTAAAAGTGGTGGTACTGAGGATCCAGTGCCCACACATTCAGGAGGTTTCCATTTTGGAGTTCATCTAGTCTCTTTCTATGAACTGAATGCCCATTAGCAGTTAGTGCACTTTAAATGTGCCTCTTGAGTCTCTCTTCCAGTTTAGTTTCTCCTCGATGAATCAGGTGCTTGTGTTCTATGACCACTCTCTGGTGTGAACAAGGTGTGGTCAGCAGTGATCCCCTTAAAAAACACCCGTCTGATCCAGACTGAAATGCTGTTGTAGATGATCCCTGATAACACCACAGGACTTGACTAAGGAACTGGAATTTACTACAGTTTCCTTTTCCAAAACTCTTTCTTTTCATTCTTTACACTCAGAGTCACACGTGATAATTGGTTGTCACCTTCCACTGCTATTCATTGTAATGAGACATCAGAGTTTTTTTATGGAGAAGAGAATGCAGAGATTGCCATAGGCAATTAACAAATATGCCACTTCTTGCTACCCCAAATATCTTGATATTATTTTTTCTCTCAGAATAAATCAATTAATAGAAAATCCATTTTTAATAAGAAACAATTTTAAAATGTAAGTACTAAAAGGAGTAGACTTTTAGACACTTCACATAAACATGCTTCTCAGTTTTTGTTTTAACAGTTTCTTTTGTTGTTGTTATTGTTTTTTGGCTATTTCATAATGGCATAGTTTTACTTGGATCTAAATGTGTTGAAAGGCACATTAACCAAGAGAGGGGAAAAAAGGGAGCTATATATAGTTTTACTGTCCCTTTAGGGAACCATTGCTTGAGCTTCATTAATATGCATTTTAGTACAATCTAATTTACTCATATGGCTGGCCCCAGGTGTTTGGAAAGGCAACCAGAGGAAAATCAGATCATACTAAAATTAGAGACAAGAAATAATGAATGCCTTCCCTTTTAGGTCCTTGAAAGGCACATATTAATTATAACTGGATGAATTTATGAAAACTAATACTATCAAGAGCTCCAATAGTAATTATTTTTGAAAAATGATCTTTGCCAATAAGTATATTATGATCAAAGTGCAAAGAAAATATTTTGTTAAAGAACATATGTATATACTTCCCCCTCCAAACACAAAATTTTTAGTGCAGTGCCCCTGTGACATCCTTCTGCTATACATTTAATCACTGAAAATCACAATACAAACCCTCATTTCATGTGTGGTGTTTTTTGAACAGTTTCAAATGAGGCAGAGCATTAGAATTTGATGGATTTGTCAGTTGCTTCTAGGACAGCGTCTCTGCTGGGTTACAAAAAGCCAAGGCCGGCAACACTGGGAAGGGAAAAGTGGGGAAGTGTAGGGGAAAAAAAGGTTAAAAAATTGTCTCTGTATGGTCTGATAAGGAGTTCCATGCCTTCATGATATCAGTAGGAACCTTTGGCAATCAAGCGTTCACAGCTGGTCTCTGAGCTGCTAACAGGATGTAGTGGTTCAATAAAGGGGTTTTATATATTAATTTCCTAAGTGTCATCTTGATTTGCAGCAGGAAACATAAGCAAAACAATGTCAAACACATTAGCCCTGAAGGTGCCTTTGGAGCAGCACTCAGTGCTCTGCCCTTGCCCGGGTGCTCTGAACTCTTCAACTGGGGAGGTGCTTGCCTGAGGAAGAGACTATTTCAGAATCAGTCTTTAGGGCTTGAACAGCCAGAATTACAGTGGCAGCAGGCTACTGAGGGATGCATATGTTATCAAAACACTTAGTCATCTCTAGTGAGATTCTGATCTGAAATATCTGACTTTTCTATGATTCAGGATGGTGAGACACCAGCGGAGAGGACAGCAACCACACGGGTAGCAGAACGGGGGCCTGTATGACATGTGCTTGGAGAAGTGTTGACTAACAGAGCTGCTCCACCCTGCCATTCCCACCCAGAAGACAGTCTACAAGTCTTTAGAGGAGCTCAGTTCTCCCCAGGCTCCCCACAGGGTGCTCTGAAGAGTTTTAATCCTCTTGATAGAAATCTGGTAAGAGGTCCTATTATTTCAGCTTGGAGACAAATTTGCTTATTCGTAAAGAAGAGTAGTCAGCTCTGTTTCAAACAGGGTGTGATTTCAGGAGATACCACACTGAAGCATACTCACATGCACATCATCAGCTGTTTGTCAGATATACTGCTCATTACGCCTCAGTGAAGCACTGCGGACAAACATGACTTTGATGTGATAACCAGGGTGACATTAAACACGAATACCAGAGTGCACTATTAAGAAGGAGCTTAAAATGTACTCACAGAAAGGAATAGAGTCTCCAAAGAGGGTGTCATTTAAGAATAGTCCATCTAAAGAACATTCCCCTAAAGGAAAACATCAAAGAGAGGATAGGAAATATGTTTTAGACTCTGATTCTGGAAAGAAATCAAAGACATATGAATTTCATTAAATCACCAAGGAGTTTAAGAAGAAGTAGATTTGAAATGTACATGAAAATATTGCAGCAAGTGAAAAATAAAATATCCAGTGACTGGAGAAAAATAGAAAAAATAAGATGATGAAAGAATGATAATTCAGAAGTAACATAGGGAAAGAAGTTACACTGGTAGACAGAAAAATATACCTATGGGAAGTAGTTTTTGCTCCTGACCACAAAACCAACCAAAGCCTATTCCCCAAACCAATCTGTACATAAGTATGATCCTTCACCCTTGGAAAAAATTGTTGAATCCTTTTCCTCCCTATACTCATTGTTTCTCCCAGACTAAGCCAATGAGCACATTTACAGGAATGCAAACACTCTGTTCAATAGTTTAACTACCCGTTAGCAAAAGTATATGCTTTTGCAATATGTTAATAAATCACCCTTCTCCGAGTGTCTTAGTAACATTGCTGCATAAGTAGGAATGATCACAGGTCTTAATGAGAAGATTTGTTCTGCCCTAGCATTCCAGCATTCACCCACAGTGACTGCAACCCATGGCCATGGGTGCAGCATGAGCAGCAACTCCTGGAGTTAAAAACCCAGCAGTGAAAAAGGAAACAGCGTCCTGGTACCATGATGCACCATGGTCAGAGACCAAGCTCTTCGCAAAAGGAACTGAACAAAGCCAGAGCCTTACTAAGTAACCTTGCACCTGCTGCCAGCAAACCTACAGTGGAACCCTTCTCCTTGGCTTGCTGCTGTCATCTCTCTCTGGCTGTGCTGCAGCTTGTGGCTGAGGGAGCAGCAAGGATCAGGAAGGAGAAGGAATGTGAGAGTGAAGAGACAGGCTTGAGCCTAGAAATAGTGGCTGGGATGTAATGTGATGGTGTTAGTGCTTTAATCCCAGAGAGAAATAAAATACTCTAGCAATGTTAATTGTCTCTATTCCACAAGACTTTTTTAATGAAAAAAATCATGGAAGAACAAGGGTATCATCCAAATGATATTCTGTGTTTCTTCATTACAGTTAGGTATATGGTGCCACTGATATATCTGTTCTTGTACATGTCCTGGTTTTACAGAGTAATTTTTTGCAGTAGCTATGAGGGGGCAGATCCTGCAGCAGTGTGAACGTGGACAAGTCCCAAATGTTATTCAGTACCATCTCACCCTCTCCACTCAAGGGTGGTGGAAGGAGATATTCTGGTTTTCAAAAAGAATGATATGGTTTTTCTGGGGGAATGAAACCATGGCGGGCAGAAGGAAGCCGTCTGCCGTTGTTTCAATGTCCTGGGCTTGGTGAGCATTTTGCATGTCAATCACCCTCTCTTTGTACACTTTTGTTATTAGTATTGTTGCACCTACTGTTTGTTTTCTTATCTCATTGCTGTTTCCGGCAATTGTTCTTTCTCAACTTCGGATCTTTGCCTTTTTGCTTTCAACATGAGCGGGAGGCGGGACTGAGTGGCAGCATGGTTTCAGTGGGAGCTCTAAATGGGGGAATATCATTCCTAAACCACAACAGTATAAAAAATTAGATGCACTAATAACATCCACTTTTACCCAAGAGTGCGTCAACAGCTAACGGCTCAGGGAGTTGTGTAGATAAAAACCTGAATGTATTGGACCATGAATCTATGTATACATGATCCTTTGATGACTGGTTACGTGTATGTAGTGCTGGACATTGTAGTTTTATCTAAGGATGCACCATCAATATATGCACTTAAAAACGGGGATATTCAAGGAGGTCATGATGTGGACAGTAGACAATTAGGGTTTCTGTTTGTTCAGACAGTTGAACTCTGGAGGAATCTAAAAGAGGAACTGCCTCTGAAGCACTCAGGGTAAATGCTGGACTGGTTACCGAAGAAGCAGAGCAGGAAGAAAAAGTAGAACAGATAGGCTATGAATGCTATGCCTTACTCAGGTATGGAAATAGTTTTTGCCTTAATCATGCTATATTTAAACCTGAGCTGTGCACATGTACTGTTCGGTAAGAAATTACCCATCTAGAGTTAACTATGTTTTTGTAGATATAACTGCAAGATTTTGTTGCAGAGCTCGGAAAGGAAAATTTGTTGGGTTCTTGAGTTTACTGGCCCTGAGGAACCTATGTAAATTTACATTCGTAAATAAAGCATGCAATTGTTATTATTAGCTAGTCTAGGCTTCACTGAAGTCTAAAATTCCCTGCTTGTCACATGCCAATATGCCACGAATGGATATTACTTTGCTCAGCTGTAAACTTTGTGTCTAATACATCTTTACAGAGAGCATCTCTGCCCTTGCCTTATCCCAGAGATGTTCTCAAGGTCAGTCTGAAAGTTCCTTAGGCACCTAAAAGCATCTACTTCACCTGGACATGTGCAGAACATAGTTCCTGAAGAACACCTATTGCAATCTAGAGTTTGGGTGATTTTTCACCTCAATTCACCCCTTAGATGTGCTCTGAGAATCCTAACCTAGAAAAATAACATTAAAAGTGGGAGCTGGAGGTCATCAAATCCTCTGCTACCCCCAGGCTGGATGAGTTTGTATCTGTATCTGACCTGCTGCTCACGAATTCTGGTGATGGAGAATCTACTGTTTCCCCTGGTGAGCTGTTCTAGTATATAATTACCTTGCTGAAAGGAAATGTGCCTTTTCACCTAGCCTAACCATTCACTGTTTGATTAAAGGCTACTGTTGTCTTATCACCACAGACATGGATAACAGATCCTACTTACTTAGCAGCAGTCAGTCTTTGAGATACCCAAATTTCTGATCATGACCTCCACCAACAACCCTAACCCTTTCACAGCCTTCCTTCTAAGTTCTGGTTTTTAGCCCTTACATCATTCTCATTGTTACTCTGTTTTCTCTGTTTGGTTCACGTCATTTACAGAGTGTGATACAAGTAACTCAACACTACACAGGGCAGTTCCATTTGGGGCTCCCCAGCACTGAATCCTTGAGACAAAACCCAGAGGCTTTGCAAGGCAATATTGCTGTTTAAATAGTTAATTGAAATGGTCATACCTGACATTTGGAAGCACTTACCCAGGACACTCTGATTTCTACCCATTCCTGAGCTTGAAGGTGTTTGGATCCACGCTGTCCCCGTACTAAGAGAATGCTGTTTTTCAGCTGGTTTAGCTACACTTGCGTTCAGCTGTAGTTGAATCACTCTGCAGCTGGAAAAAAAGGATCCACTAGGACAGGGAAAAAAAACACCACAGGATGAAAAAATGCAATCAAATGGTTATGGCATTGGAATGGAAATGGCCTCTGGGAATGGCTTCTGATGTTGATCTTTATTTTTATAGTTCACAGTCCTCACGCTTTTGTATTATCATTGTCAATTTAGTCTAGGAAGTTATAATACAGGGCAAACTTAAGAGGACAAAACATGTTGCAAGGGTTTACTCTATTATGTCACGGAGGGACAGGACTGATGTGTTCCATTTGCACAATTATTCTGACTCCACATCACTGGGGCAGGCATACCTCTGTTTCATGGGAGTTGCAGTAGGTATGATTCATCTAGAAAAATAAAATCCAAGCATAAAAAGCCCATGCATAGATACTTATAGGATAAAGACCAGAGTCTTAGTTATAATGAATTCCCTAGGATCACATAACTGGAACTACCTTTCTTCAGAGGAACAGCCTTGGAATAAGAAATCACTGAATAAAAATTTCCATTTTAGGCAATGGAAAGTTGTGTCACATATGTTGTGTATGTATACATTGGCAGGAATGCATGTGTGTCTAAAAGAGAGATCTGAATTATAACCTGAATTAAAATGTTACAAATAGTAGGAGCCTGTTTAGCAGAGGTGACATAAAGAGACCTCCTTTGTCTCACAGTAATGCACACTATTGTTTAATGGCAGACTGCTCTATTTTGATCACCAGTACATCAACATTCTGCATTACAGTGCCTCATATCTCATTCTCCTTTCATTCCTCAGACATAACACCATATCATTCTGCCTTTTAGGCCAGTCATGGTGCTTTTGCACATCATCCTTATGTACTCAGCTCAGATGATTTATTCATGATGAGAGGAGGAATTACATGTTCATTGTGGGTACGGAGTGTGACTTGCCAACACAGTGCCCTTGTAAAAACCCCTGTTACTGATCTCTGTAATGTAACAAATAAAACATAGTTGATTTGACAGCAGGATAAACAGAAGTATTTTCATCCTCTTTGCAGCTTGTGAATTTGAGCATGGTCACTTTTTCTTTAAAATCTGTAATTTCTCTTAATATTTTAGCCATTGGCATTGCTCGATGAAAGTGAGGTCAGATGAGCACAAGAAAGGACAAGTCATAAGTGAAAAAAAGGGCAATGTTACAAATGAGTTTAGCCATCATTAAAGTGACTTAGTTATGTAAGATAATTTTGGAACGAAATCAGTTTTCTTAAACTTGGGTGACCAGGCCACAGGGGGTCTTCTGTCATCAAATTCCTACTATGTTTGCTAGGATTTGTTATACACAGAGACTGTCAGGCTCCACTGCTATGTGTCTATACAGCGGATAGAGAGGGATGGTCTGCGAGGGCTGCCGTATTTAAAACAGGCTGTCTCCAACAGTGGGAAAAGAAAAACCTTGAAAGTAAAAGTCAGTTACTAGGCATTAAAGTTCCTTTACATAACTAGGCATTAAGATTCCTTTATATAACTGAGTGCTGTAAATTTCCCCAGGTAAGAAGAGAATCCAAGTTCAATTTTCATAGCGTGACACTGGCTGGGAACTGCAACTCCCTGTTTTCAAGTTTGTTGCCTTAGCAGCCTGGCCTGAGACAAATCAGCACCATTTCTGATATGCGTATATAGCAGTGTGGTACGTGAAACGGAAGTATGCAAACAAGAAATATTATTTTTTAACTGGACTTCTACTGCGTGAATGAGCTCAGAATCCACCAGGACGCCTCTTATCCATGTGAAACATCAGAAAAAAGCCAGGGGAAGATGCTCTCCCACAGCTGGGATGGAGCGGCTTGCCACCAGAGGGAGTCATGGGAATACAGTAAAAGGGGTTGTTTGGTACAGGAAAGGTCATTAGGCTCATTAGGTCATAAGGCTCAACGATCAAAGTTTTCTCTGGCCACAGCTAATTTTCTACCAATTCAGTATGCAATGAAAATCAGCTTGAAAGTTTACTTTTGGCTAAACGTGCAAATTTCCTTGCTAAAAATGCTACCTTGATGTTTCATACTCCATCTTCATAATTTGTGCAAAGTATCCGCTTGCTCAATAAAACAAAATTGCTAACTAAGCCAGTCCAATTTTATGCTTGAAAATACAACTCCAGGACTGAAAATCAAGACGTGCTTTAAATACCGTGTACACTTTCACTAGTATAATTAGTATAAAAATTGTGGTAATCTGAAATTTTAGTGGCAACAGCTTTCCTGGTGATAAAGCAGATTACATCTGATTGCTGTAAGGGCTCTGCATTGCTGATAGCAGACTGAGCTACAGAGCACCATGCAACAAACACTTGGGCTCTGGAGATGAGTAGAGGGTGGAAGAAATACATCATTATTGTGTAGAATTATTTTTTGACTAAATCCAATGTTTAAAGAGGTAAGCAATCCATTTCAAATAATACTAAAGTCCTTTACACTGCCAATATGGTTTATAACAGGCAACAGAAGCTGATATGATCTGATGCTTAGCAAAAGAAAAAGAAGTCCTTTAAAGATTGTTGTCCATTTAGGTCGTTTTTTGGTCTTATGTGCTAAACTTTAATTCCTGGTATTTTGATATGTGCTTTAACATGGAAATGTGTGTACACCCTCCCTGAAGTAACAAAACTGATAAAATTTTAGGAAACTATTCATCACTCGTAAAAACCCATGTTCCCATCTCTGCACAGGGTTAAGCATTGTGTATCAGAAATTGAAGAAAGAGCAGACTGAAATGGAACTTAAATAAAAGAGAACTCAAATAAAAGGGAAACAGCAATTTCAAGACCAGAGGGTGCCCACAGATCCCCACCAGTTCTTTGTGGCGGGTGTAGGGTGGAATTAGGTTATCTTACATTTATATAATAAATATGATATGTATAAATGCCTCTGCTTTTCCCAGCTTGCTGCCTATTCCCCCATCTACTCACTGCTCCTCCTCTGTAGCACTTACACAATTTTTCTGCAAGCTCTCTGCCAAACCAGAGTTAATTTTAAGGCTAGAGTATGTCACAGAAGAGGTGCTGATGAGTCTTTAAGTATTCCTCTTTTTCACTGTGGGTGAATTCTTTATAAGCTTGAGATTTCCTGCCTTTTGGGAATTCTGACATTTTCATTCCACAGGCCAAACATCTTATGATTTTTGCAATTTCCATTATCCTTTTCCCTTAAACTTACAAGAAATTTGAGGTCTAGAACTAGTAAAGACCAAAATAAACCATGAGTACCTTGCTTTCTATCTTCCTTTTTGTACCTAGCAGAATGGAGTTGTTCTGGTAGCTCCTTAAATTATGGTACATATAGAATGCTACCTGTTCATGAACACAGATATAACCATTAAGGAAAAATTATTTATAGGATTTTTATTTTTACAACTTTCATACTTGCAGGAAAGTTTAAAAAATAATTAAAAAATAAAAATTAAAATGGAATTTATAATTTGGCTTAACTAATTTATTGTTAATATTTGAGACTATTGATATTATCCTCATTAATTTTTCTGGGGAGGGAACATGGAATTCCTTGTAAGGATCCATGGAAGGAATTTCATCACAGTTTGCAGGAGTAGTAGTGAATCTAGATTGCTGTTGATCTTATAACTCAAGCAAACTTCGTAGGTGTTGCTTTTCTTGCACTTTGTACTGGAGAATCTGCAAAGATTCATGATCCTCCAGTACATTCTTCTCTATCCTATAGCTTTTTGTGCTTTGCTCCAACAAACTGTCATGGGATGTATCTATACATCACAGCTCCTGTGCTTAGTGTTTTTGAGGGCTTTTATAGGACGGGTAACGGAGCCGCAGTGTTGTGCCTTCTAGAGCTCTAGAAGATAGATACACTTGTGGAGGGAAGGAAAATAACTTGCCTTTTTTTATTTAAAACAGTTAAAAATAATTCAACACAATCAACAGTGCTTATGTAGCTCCATAAAACAATGTTAAATGCAGTTGTTGTCCTTACCTTCCCCTTTGGAAATGAAGTATGTTTATACCATTTTAAATTGTCGACATGCAAAACTGTTCCTGTTTCAATTTTACAGGTTCAAAACATATGTTGAAAGTTGCAGCTGAGCAGGTATTTAGAGGATTATTTTACTTTAGAATTGATCAGAAATATTTTTAGTTGAATAACCTCTGACTATATTTTTATTAATTTTTAAGTGTTAGTAAAACATTTCACCATTTTTAACAGATAATTTATTTAAATTAAGTTTAATTAAGTATAAGTGAAGGGAAATGGCTCATCTCTATGAAATTAAATTCTTAGTTCAACTATAATTTTGAATCACTGTAAACTTTAATGCTAGAGTATCTATTTTAATATGATATTTTTCATATCAGTATTTCCTAACATCCTTATACAAAACAGTAAGCGTTCCAATATTAAAAAAATCATACTACTTGAGAATAAAAACAATTCTGGTTTTACATTTTTATCCCTGTTTGGAGTGAAACACTGTGAAATATTACATTTTCCACTGAGCTACACGTTCTGTTTTCTAAGAGCTTCTATTTTATTTGCTTTGAAATGCCACTAAAACCAGTTCCATATCACGACCAAGAAGTTCATAATGACATGCTTGGTGCCTTCTAAGCTTGCAGATAGTGAGTCAGATTCTGTAAAATGCTCAGTTTTGTAAGGACTTCTTAAAAACACAACTAGAAGAAATCCTTTATCTTTAGTAATATTTTAGGCAATAGAAGAATCTCAGAAATTGAAGTGTTGCTCCCGAAGCTAGTTATTTTCCCAAGTCAAATAAGAAATACAGAGATTAGGGGGTTTTTGTGTGTTTCTTCTAATTCAGTAAGACGAACAATGTGGAAGACAGGCCATTTTCAGAGCTGATAAAAAAAATCTCAGATATCAAGGAATTCACAGCTCTTTTAAAAAAAGAAGAATATTAAGTAGCCTTTGAGAAGCACTACAATGTGACATTTTTACAAGGAACTAATTTGGAAAAAAGTAAAGAGCAGATACTCAGAACAGGCTCGGAAGAGTGCAGCTATTATGTGTTCCTATCATCTGGAAAAGGCAATGACTTGTTATTCTTATCCATAAGAAAGTATTCCTCAGTAGAACCAAATCCCAGCAAAATAGATACTGTCTGCTGGGCCTGTCTTCTTAATTCTCCCCTTTTATTTGCAGTAGCATTTATCATTCTTAAGGCCTTGCTTCTAACCTCCTTGGAAAATTAACCAAGACACTAACAGCTGAGAAAAATACGAATGCTTACAGAACGAGATAGGAGCACAGTCACAGATGCATGCATGCACAGCTCTTGGATACTAAAGAGCAGTCCCTGCAGGCACTGAGGTGAATACCAGTATGTTAAACATTTTTTGCAAGAAAAGCCTCTGCTGTATTTCAGAAGCATTTCCACCCAAAAGACTACCTGAAAAAAATCTCCATAAAGATGCTTTTAAGGCATTTGCTGTTAGTGTTTCCTACGGGAGCTGGATTTTGTGCAACTCTGGACATCCACAGGAGCCACTCCCAAGTCTAGCATGTCTGTTGGGGCATGCAGACATCCATAGAATGCTGATGACTTCCTCAAGACTCTAAGCTGCTGCATTTAAATGCTGCTGTCATACCTGAGAGAAGCTCACCTGGATCCCCCCTCCTGTGAGAAGGAGCTAACAGAAGGGCAGGCTGGACCTGCTCAGGCATCCCTGTGTAATTCCTGGCCTGGCAAGAGAGCAGGAGATGGGCTTGCATATCTGGTACAATTCATGTCTCTCATAAGCACCACCTGTTGTAATACCTTCCCTTATTATGACTGAAGCCACATAGATGTATAACACATATATGGCAGCTGCATAGGATGCTCCAAAATAGTGTGCCCATTTTCACCACTGTTGAAAGGCAGACCAGCTTATTTGGATTCATTGCTGCTATGTGAAACCATGCATTTGATTCTTGTTCAGGATGCTCAAAGGAGAAATCATACTGCAAATGGGACAGAACTGTGAAAAGAATTAGGTTCATTTTGTGCAGTTATTCCCTGAATGTAGATAAGTGCAGATCACCTCATGATCTTTATAAATTACCTTATTCAGTTGCTATGTAATCACCTTGTGGAAAGCCTGAAGTGAGTCTAGATAGTCTGCTGAAGTGAGTCTAGATAGTTTCAGCTGTTTTAATTTGCCTTGCATCTGTTTACTTGCAAAAAATATTGGACAACGTTTTCCAAACCTAAATCTATTCTTAAGGAAGTAAAAGGACCATGTGTCTGTTCGCCAAATTGAAGTGGCGACATCTCTCTGCACAACTTGAGGGCTTTCTTTGAGGGAAATTGCCATCCCTACTTGGAATGAAAATACTTTTCTGGTTAGGTACCACCAGGTTTACCAAGGGCTACATTTCTTCCCTTTGTTTGTTTGTTTTGTGTCCTCTCTGCTGTGTATTGTCTGAACAAAGAGCTGTGAAACTGCATTTGTTCACAGAATGAAATTCAAGTGATTTGGTCCCAGTGCAGCAGAAATTCAGAAATTTGCCTTTGTCTGCGAAAGAAGCTTTGTCCCAAGAGTTACAAGGCTGTATTGGGTTTGCATGGCTGCCTATTGGTAGTAGGAGGCTACAGAGGTGGCTCTGCGAGAAGCTGCCAGAAGCTTCCTCCATGTCTGGCAAAGCCAAAGACAGCTGTGTCCAAGAAAGACCTGCCAGTGGCCAAGTCTGAGTCCATCACTGACAGTGGTAGTGCCCCCGGGACATGGTGTTTAAAAAGGGGGGAAAAACCCCCTGTAAAATTCCAGGTGCAGAGAAGAGTGAGAAAATGTGAGAGGAACAGCTCTCATCCACCCAGGTCAGTGAATAAGGAGGAACAGGAGGTGCTCCAGGCACCAGAGCAGAGATTCCCCTTCAGCCCCTGGTGCAGACCCTGGTGAGGCAGCTGTGCCCCTGCAGCCCATGGAGATCCATGGTGGAGCAGAGATGCAGAGATCCAGCTGCAGGATGTGGAGGACCCCATGCTGGAGCAGGTGGATGCCTGAAGAAGGCTGTGACCCTGTGGGAAGTTCACACTCCTGGCAGGACCTGTGGACCTATGGAGAGAGGAACCCACACTGAAGCAGGTTTTCTGGACCTGTGACCCTGAAGGGGACCCACGCTGGAGCAGTTAGTGAAGAACTGCAGCCTGTGGGAAGAATCACATTGTAAAAGCTCATGAGGACTGTCTTCTGTAGAAGGGACCCTGTGATGGAGCAGGGGAAGAGTGTGAGGAGCCCTCCCTCTGAGGAGGAAGGAGCAGCAACGTGTGAGGAACTGACCACAGCCCCCATTCCATGTCCCCCTGTGGCACTGGGGATGGGGTGGGAGTAAAGTTAAGTCCAGGAAGAAGGGAGGGGTGGGGGGAAGGTGTTTTTAAGATTTGGATTTATTTCTCATTGTTTTACACTGTTTTGATGAATAAATTAATTTCCCCAAGTCAAGCCTGTTTTGCCAGCAACGGTAACTGGTCAGTGATCTCTCCCTGTCCTTATCCCAATCCATAAGCCTTTCTTTCTACTTTCTCTCCCCTGTCCAGCTGAGGAGGGGAATGATAGAGCAGCTTTGATGGGTACCTGGTGTCCAGCCAGGGTCAACCCACCACTAAAGGGACATAAAAATAAATGGAAAAATAAGAGCAAGTGCCAAATATCTGGAGTTCCAGTATGGTCTACAGCATGGATTCACAAGGCTTTATTTGTTCCAAAAAACAAACAAGCAAATGAAAAATAAAGAGAAAACAGTCCCTGATTTTTGTGGTGCACTTCTAAGTGCAAAGAATAAAACCCTTTCCATAGATAGTGTCATACCGCAAGAGCTGGAAATACAGAAAGAGCTTATTGACCACATTAGGAATAAAGAATCTGACAGAACCCCGATTAACCACATCTGGGAGTAGAATTGATAAACATTTTCTTGAGGGGAAGACACCAAACGCATCAGAAGGCTCCCAGTTTTGGCATAACATAGGCTAATAAGCTGCAGCCAATTAACTGTCTAAGAAGCCAACTGAAAGAGGCATTAAATACCAGGATGTGAAAACAAATCTCCCAGTGAATTTGCAGAACAAGTGTTTTCAGTCCAGCAACTTCTGGGGATTCCCTTTGTAGGGGAAGCTCCCTTTGTAGGGGCTTCTCTGAGTTCCCTAAGAAGCTTCCTGCTTTTTAACACTCCTGAGGTTGACATTGTTTCTGCACCGTGCTCCTTTCAAGCATCTCCTGGATTGTGCTGACTCCCTCCTACCTGCCCCATCCTGCAAACCCAATGTTTCCTCCAACTGAGCAAGCACAGCTGCATTTGAGGAAAGGGCAATTTCTTTCCATCTTTCCCTCCCTTTCTCTGGTTCCACCTCACCAGCTGTGGTATTTTCCCCTCTGTCACACAGCTGCTGGATTATTTTATATAAAACATACACTGTACGATACCATTTACAGTGAACAAACACAGTTCAAACTTCACAAGGGGCAGAAAATGGGATAGGGGAGCCCTACGCGTAGTTGTGAAAAGCCAAGTATCCTGCTGCTATGGAGGAAGGGAGTATGGAAACAGTTAAAACCAACTGGTATTTGAAGGAAAAACTTATTCTCTTTTCCTCTTGCAGAGTTCCCCATTGCTCTGCCACATTCCTCAGCTGGATGCACGAAATATTTTAGCCTGAGGGAGGCAAAACGAAATGGAGAAAAATTATGAAGACATCCTGCCGATGGAATATAAAGGTTAAGACTGAAATAGCTTTCTCATACAAAATATTTAATCCTTTTAATTTCCTGAGAACATTTTGAGTTTTAGACTGTGTGTGTTTCAGGGCAAGTCAAAGAAGTTTGCTCTTTGATCTACATAGACAGACTACACCATGAGTAAGCTGCTCATGCCCTCTCAGATATCCACCAAATGTTGTGCTCTTCGGGGATCACCACATGGAGTAGTTGTGGCAACCTGATGTAAACTCCCACACATGATGCCTCTGCATTGATTTTGCTTGGAGAGTAGATGGGTGTTTGGGATTACATTCCCCCTGCAGAAGAATTTTTTCAGGAATGAAAAACTCGGTGAATGGCAGCATTGTGTCTTGGCATAAGGTTAGTTGCAAGCCTAATCTTCCTACACATTTTGCAAATGAAGAGAGGCACAAGGCTATATTTGCAAAGTCAGAAGTCAAAAAACAGGACCCCTGAGTAAAAATTTTACAAATTACCCAGTTTTTGCAATTACCAGGATTGTCTCTGGTGTATCATCCACTAAACAACCCATGGTAAAAGCCCTTGACCAGTGTCTTAATTAGACCACTTCTATTTAGGTGAGTTTTGGCAGGAGTTCAGCTTGAATAATTCTTTTGCAAAGTTCTAAACTTGCCAAGGTGGCATTTAGTTAGCAACATTTAATGAGCTCTAACATGGCTTAAAATCTCAGAGAAGTTTCATCCTTCTTTTGTTGTAAGCTGCCCTGGCTAGAGTGGATCAGAGGGTAAGATGTTAGCGTGGTTCGTGTGAGACCCAGGAGAACCAAGCTCGATTTTCAGCTCCACCATAATCTTCCCATATGACAGCTCATCATTTCTCCTTCAGATCATCCTTTTTATTACTTTTGAAACAAAGCTGAAAAACTTTCTAGTTTTCTTTTCAGACCATGAGTTGTTCTGCTCCGTTTGGGAGTCACTAAATGGAACTAAATGGCCTGAAAATATGGGAGGTTAGAATGGAAAGGTTTTATCTATCTGCAAAACAGGAATGACACTATTTCCTTACTTATAGCTGTAAAGTTTACTGAGCTATCAGTAGCTTGGCCATTAAATTACAGTAGCTAAAAATAGTGTTTGGTTAAAAATCTACAAGAACAACAACAAAATATTTTAAAATTAAAATATTTAGTACTTGCTATGGAAGATGGGAAGTGTTCAATTTTTCCAATTTTCAGAAATATGTCAATGGCAATAGAATTCACAAGACATCTGAGTACATGACTACGTAAAACCACAAACAGTGAATAATTTCAGAAGCTTGGTCAAAAATTTACTGTAAAAAACCTCTTATTTTTAATATGTGTGTGGACTTAATATTAATTTACCATTATAACCAGCCAACTAATAAACAGACACTGGAGCTGCAAAAAAATCCAAAGAATTTGTGATCTTAGTGAATCAATGACAAATCATTTATTTTCTCAGTTTTCACTCACAACATGAATGGAAGTGTAGCAGACATGGAAAATGCATTGGGTTTTCATTTACTTTTAGCAGTGACCATAAGAAATGGAGTTAGAGTTTGGGGTTACGGTTTCTGAGGGTTTTTTTCATAAGGATATAAAATGTTTCAAAGCTTTTAACACAAACATTCCCAGGATTAGTAGGTCAGATGAATCTGACAATCAATTTCACACTTTATTTTCTCTTACATGAGAAAAGTGATGACAGTGGTTTTAAAAAATATATTAGAAGTTATGTTTAAAATATGATTACTCAAAAAAGAAAACATGAAAATTTATCTTACTAAGGCCTGAGAAAGGACAGCCAAAGTTTATTATGATGCAATTCACAACTAGTGATTGGATATCCCACTCTAACATTCTTGGAAGAATACTCAACATGAAGGTGCTTGTCTCTTACCAGTTGGAGAGAAACGTATTCCTTAGTTTTGAGATGAGGGAAAATAAAGTGTTTCCCTAGAGCAAATCTGTAATCACTGCCTCTTTGCCTTGCTGAGGAACAGATGAAGGTGCATAAGTCTGCTTCCCTCCCCTTCCCCATTCCCTTGGCCATTTCAGTTTCTCAAACTGCTCTTTGAAGAGTTTTCGATCATGCAAAATCTGTGGCACTGCTTTCTACATGTAATTGAAAGAGACTGACTTGGCAAAGCACCTTCCAGAAAGGATTAGACCTATTCAGGGATGAGCCCCCAGCTTTATAGCTGATGCCAGACATTTTACGTGATGAAACTTTGACATTTTTGGAATAAGGATTTGTAGAAATAAAACTATCTCCGTCCACCCGTCCATCCATCCGTCCATTCGTCCGTCCATCCATCCATCCATCCATCCATCCATCCATCCATCCATCCATCCATCCATCCATCCATCCATCCATCCATCTCCTAGTTTAACAATAAAGCTGACATTTCATATGGAAAAATTGTGGACCACAAATGAATCTTACAGATGACATCTTTGCTTAGTAAAATGGAGGTATAAATGCATTGTGAGACAGTCTTTCATTGTTTACATAGTTTTAATTACTTGATATCAATCTAAGAATTTGCATGTGAGTGTAATATAAACAAAAAATCTGTAGCAAGTTTGAACTGGTTGAGTTGAACTGTGAATTAATCTGCAGTTTTGACCTGTCCAATTACACTTAATGAAAGAGAATTAATAATAATAAATTATAACAGAAACCAAATTCTGGGACTAGTTTGACTCTTCCATTATTTGAGCATGGAAGAAGTTTGCTGTCTTACCTCGCATCATCAAAAACTCTTCGAGGAACCATCTCAGAGGAAAATTGAGTTAAAGTTCTTCATTAACACCTCTTTTACATTATGGAGGATGGAATGAAAACCTATTCCATTTTGGTTTTTTGGGCTTAGATTACTTCTGAGAAGACTCTCCACTCCATATTCATCTGCATGGCTGTCCTTCTGAGCCACCTCTCACAAGTACTTCCCATTGAGGAGCAGAAATGAGTATTTTGAAATTATGTTTCAGTATTTCTGGTTGTGTTCTAGGAACCAATCAACAATGATCTGGAACAATCAGGAAAACCAAACTGAAAAAACCATGCAACATGATTTGGTCATACAAATTTGTCTCAAACATGAGGTACTTACTTGAAGCTTGACAAAATTGCTAGAATAAGTTTCACAGGTGTAACTCTGCCTAGAAAATTGGTTAACAGTTATATATAATCAAGTAGAGAAGAGATACACAAAAAATTGCTTCAAAATAACAGGGTTACCTTACTTTTCTCAATATTCTGTTGAAATTAACAGACAGAGTTAAAACATTCCACAGATATACAAGAAACTCCACACTTAATGGTCAAGTTCTACAGACTTTAATTTGGAGCATACCTACAGACTTTTTTTTTAAACAACTGTATGGAATTTTGAATGACTTATCATAGTCCATTACATTCTGAAGTTTTTAGAATCACTTCAGTTGGCTGTATTATCACTGGTTCTCTTGGACTCTACTTACACAGTCTTACGGACCTGATAGCCCTTATCAATGAAAAAACCATCCCCACTGACACTGAAAAGGGTACAGTCTTTATGAAATAACATGTTCTCATTAATGTTTGCTCCAGAACAGTATCCACATGCTGTCCTTAGTCAGAGTGGATTTCATTCAGAGTGAAAGGATGAAACATAATATTGTGCAAGGACAAGCAGTAAAATTAATCTTATCTTTGGCAAAATTGTGATTTTACTTACAGCTTTCATCACAATATACTTACAATTGAACTTGAACTTACCAACTTATCTTCATGCTTTTGCAGAGTCCCGCCAAGCACAGGTGTTATGACCCTACACAGTTATTTCAAAAGCAGGTAGCAGTACAAGGTGTAAGACAAAATAATGCAATAGATGCAACTTTTTCTTGAAAAACTGTATAAAAAGGTGCACAAATCCATTTCTTTTTAAGCAAACACTCATACACATGCTTTAATTTCAGCTTGAGTTTGCATCCTTTTGAGTTCAATAGAATTTATCACATTGATGCTTTCCTGGGCTGGAGCTGACAAGAAGTGTGTGAGGGAAGATGTAAGCTAAGCTACAGGAATGTGCTGAATTTTCATGACAAATACTATCAAGCAAATTAAACAAGTAGACACCTGTAATACTTACTGCCTACCCTACATAACCAATATTATACATAATTTCTTCTTTTTCAGCTTAAATGCAAATAAATTAATATTGTTAACAGCAGCAGTAATGCATGCACACAGAGCTTTTCAAAAGAGTTTCAGGAACATGAACTAAAGAAATATGCCCTTTGAAAATATCATTAAATATGTCCTTTACCTTTTTTTATATACTTTATAACTTCACACTGTCATGTAGTGTGTTGTTTGGTAAATTGTTGGCATTAGCATCTTGAAAAAGTACTTTTCTGTAGAAACTTAATTTATTTGAAAATGAAAAAAAAGAGAACAGGATTTTCCTGAGATTTTGCCAGCAGTATCCTACCCTATGATACAGGAGTTTTTAATCTGAAAATTTTACTGAACATTAAGAAAAAAATACACTGAGTACTAACATATATTTTTTTTGTCACTGTAATTTGGATTTCTGGAGATCATGCTAATATTTTTTTCTATGATCTCTGAGGTAGCTTGAATTTCGACAACCTAGGCAATTTTACAGGTCTTAAGTATCACTTCATAGGAGTTTTATGAAGGTTGATTCCTCCCCTTAACATTTAAGAGACATTAGTGGCTAAAATCGACATATTTAAAAATGGTTATTTTCTTTCAGCACTGAGCAGATATGAAGCAGGAAGCTAAATAGATGGGATCTGGTGTCTGGGACCTCCAAGTATGTAAGGCCATGCTTTTCACTTTAAATGTGAGAGAAAACATATGGACAGAGGACTGGAAATGTGGAGAGAGGCTCAAGGACCAAACCAGGCTTCATGTATCTGCACTGAGCAACCAGAATATGACACACTCAGAATTAGTGCCTTTTTCTGAAAATGTTGACTCATTTTCAAAAGTGTGTTTTCCTTCTCTATACAGAGCATACTGTAAGATGATTCTATTCCTTGAAAAACAGATGCCGGTAACTTAATTTATTCTTAGATTTCACATCTTACACTGTGTTTGTAAAAGTTGTGCCCAGTTCTCATGCTGTTTTTGCTACTGCTGTATATACTCTAAAAATAACATATGAGAGGACGCTATTCATTTTGCATTATCTTGTCATAGGTTGAAATCACATTAATCATGTATTTCGGTGCTCAAATAATTGTATGTACCTCCATGGGAGCATTGTTATAATGTAATACCAACATGCTTTTAATAGAGGCCTCAGTTTTAATGAAAGAAATATAAGATATTACTTGCATGTGAGACTGAGGTGAATTATTTTTCTCAAATGAGAATGGCAGAATAAAGAATAATATGAAACTGAATTGGTCTAGAGAAAGACAAAAAAGTCTGCTGAGGATGAAAGCACTAATGAGAGTTACAAATCGTGGCTGCTGAGAGCACTGTCTGCATTTTCTTTCTTCTTCTCTACTGGGAACTGTCCATTTTAGGGGGAACTGACTTTGGGAGATGCTTTGTGTTATTGGCAGGGTTCCTACACAACCTAAATAAAATACAGCTTTTGCTTCCAGTGGTGGCCCATAGAGGATAGTGACACTGCCTGCCATCACTGGGAGAATTAATGCCCCACAAAGGACACTGGTTGGCATGGGGATGCAATTTGCATATAAGCACTGATCCCATGAGTAAATTGCCATTATGTAAAATAAATCTTAACAAAGTCCTTCCTTATGTCATTCTCCTACACAGCACAATGTGTACGAATAAAATCTATTTAACGGATCTGTCTGTAGCCCATCTCTTCGTTATGTTTCCATAAGCTTCTAATTTAATTGAGGATTCTTAAGTTAACAGCACTGTTTCATTTAAGGAAAAGGTGGTCATTTGCTGTCTTGACAATGTCTCACACTAAATTCCTTTCTCTTCAGTTAAGAGATACTTTTTGACATCTTTAAGTCACTGATGTAATAATTTCTGACAGCATCAGTGTGCTTTAGCCATGGCATCCTGGAATGCTACTACTAAAAATATAAGAGAAAATGGTCATAATTTTTTTTAGTACATTGGAAGTATATAAGCATATATATTTATTTTAAAGGCATTTTAGAAGAGTTTAGGAAATGCTGGTTGTACTTCAGCAACTTTTGTTGTGAGAAAGCCAGCTGTCATTTCACAGAATCATGGAACTGTAGAATTGTTTAGCTTGGAAAAGACCTTTAAGATCCTTGAGTCCAACTGCTAACCCAGCACTGACAAGTTCACGACTAAACCCTGTCCCCAAGTGCCCCGTCCACATGACTTTTAAATACCTCCAGGAATGGTGACTCAACCGCTTCCCTGGGCAGTGTGTTCCAATGCTTGACAACCCTTTCAGTGAATAAATTGTTCCTAATATCCAATCTAAACATCTCCTAATGCAATTTGAGGCCATTTCCTCTCATCGTGTTGCTCGTTACTTGGGCGAAAGGACCGATCCCCACCTGGCTACAACCTCCTTTCAGGTAGTTGTAGAGTCATAAGGTTGCTCTTCAGTCTGCTTTTTTCCAGGCTAAACAACTCCATGTCCCTCAGCTGCTCCTCATAAGACTTGTACTCCAGAAAATTCAACAGTTTCATTGCCCTTCTCTGGCACCTCAATGTCTTTCCTGTAGTGAGGGCCCCAGAACTGGACACAGGATTTGAGGTACAGCCTCAGCAGTGCCAAGTACAGGGGGATGATCACTGCCCTGGTCCTGCTGGCCACACCGTTGCTGATACAAGGCAGGATTGGGCACACTGATGCCTCATGTTCAACTGTCTGTCAAACAGCACCCCCAGGTTCTTTTCCACTAGTCAGCTTTCCAGCCACTCTTCCTAAGCCTGTAGCACTGCATGGAGTTGTTGTGACCCAAGTGCAGAACTTGCACTTCTCCTTGTTGAACCTCATACAATTGGTCTCGACCCACTGATCCAGCCCCTCCAGATCCCTCTGCAGAGCCTTTCTGCCCTCCAGCAGATAAACACTCCTGCCCAGCTTGGTGTTGCCTGCAAACTGAGAGTGCACTCCATCCCCTCATCCAGACCACTGATAAAGACAGGCCTGGCCCCAATACTTGAGGAACCCCACTAGTGACCAGCTTCCAGCTGGATGTAGCACCACTCACCTCCACTCTCTGGGCCTGCCTGTCCAGCCAGTTTTTTACCCAGTGAAGAGGGCACCTGTCCAAGCCATGGACAGCTACACCAGGATAATGCTGTGGGAGACAGTGTCAAAGGCTTTACTAAAGTCCAGGTAGACATATCTACAGCCTTTTCCTCATCCATTAAGTGGGTCACCTTGTTACAGAAGGTTGGTCAAGCAGGTCAAGTAGGACCTACCTTTCCTAAACACTCGCTGGCTGGGCCTGATCGGCTGGTTGTCCTGCATGTACCATGTGATGGCACTCAAGATGATCAACATGAGCTTCCCTGGTACAAAGGTCAGGCTGACAGACCTATAGTTCCCTGGATACTTCTTTCAGCTCTTCTTGTATGTGGGTGTCACACTGGCCAGACTCCAGTCAACTGTGACCTTCCCAGTTAACCAGGGCTGCTGGTAAAGTGGTTTGGTGAGCTGTTCTGCCAGCTCCCTCAGTGTGCTTGGATGGATCCCATCCTATCTTATACATCTGTGTGTGTATAAGTGGTGTAGCAGGTTGATGACTATTTTTCCCTTGCATCCTGGGGCCTTCATTATGTTCTCTGGCTGCGTCTTCCAGCTCAGGGGGCTGGGTACCTGAACGGTCTTACCATTAAAGACTGAGGCAAAGAGAGCATTCAGTACCTTATGTTTTCCTCATCCTTTGTCACTATGTTATGTTTCCCCCCAATATCCAATAAGGGCTGGAGATTCTCCTTGGCCCATCTTTTGCTGCTGATGTATTTATAGAAATATTTCTGTCACTTGCTGAGAACTCCTATCTTAATAAAACAGTCTTGTGCTTTGTGGCAGTCCTGAACCTCACAAAGATAAGGTTGAAAACATTCATGGCTTTTTTTGAAATTTGGAAATTTGAGAAACCTGTCTCAAAATTACGGTAAATTCTGCTCTTAAAAAAATACCATAGCAAAGAGCTTGCGTGCTACTCTCTTTGTTTTATTTAATGCAACATTAAGCTATCCTTAAAAATGCTTTTTTGCATTTTTGTCTTGCACAAGAACAGGATTTTCTTTTCTATTGCCAATATCTTGTCTCATTAGGAGATCTTCAACCGTTTTTTACTATTTGGGACTCATTTAATTAACTCCTACTTTAATGAGCAAAGATACCCAAAAAGCAAACATGGTTAATGAAACCTAGTCTGACAACATTTCTATCAAGAAAACAAAACCCTGTACATCGAAGGAAGTTCAGGCATTCATTAGGAGCTGGTAATCATCACGGTTCCTTGCTCATAGGAATTTGTGATCTATCGATATAAAATCAAATTTTTCCTTGCTTTGTATCACAGTGCACAAACCCTCATATAATTGTTGAGTAAATGTCAAATTTACAGTCTTGTTTACTTGCTGAACTACCCTAGGCATCAGAAAAAGTTTTAGTTAACTACAGATTTTTATAAAATAGATTATAGAGGATCACCTTCCTCTTTGGAATCCACTGCATTTTGGTGCAGTGATAAGATTTTTTCTTCATATTATTCATCTCGTTCAACACATTCCCCCATCCCACTCTCTGTAAAATATCTTTTAAATCAAATGACAGTTCTCAGAAATTTATTTGCAATGTCTTTTAAAACATTTCTTCAAGGAATAAAAATTCTATCTTACCAAATTTCATCATCTTAGCACCGATTGTAATTCTACAAATAATTAAATGAGCTTTTGAAAGAAAATTGTAGCCTCTTTATTGTGGCAATATGAAAAATTGAGTGTAAAAAGGTACTTCTTACTACAGACTGATCACAAAAATTACTAAATAAAATTAAAATAAATTAAATTGGAAATTAAACTACTTTACTCATGAGGTCTATAACAATGTTCAAGGGGAAATTGTGACATTAATGCCTGTGATGACATTATAGCACTCTGAGTGTTGCAGTTCATCAATATGGCCTGCAGGCTATCTAAATTGAAGGACTGTAATTTAGCAGCATGCAAGCTGTTTTTATGCGTGCAAAGGTGAAGTTTGTACCAGACCCTTCCTCTCTGTAAGACTCTCTAGACAGGGCTCCCAGTCATCCTCTCTCTCCCAATAGTCATTGTGTTTCTGATTCTCCTAATCTCACTATTTTGTGAGAGCTAGCCAAGGATATGGATTAGAAAGATTACTGGTTATTTTCTATGCCTTTTAAAATGAAATCTACCCTTTTTTTTTTTTTTTTTTTTTTTGGTAGGTTGGTTGGTTGGTTGTTTTTTCATCTCTCCAAACACCACAGTTTTAACAGAACACCTAGAGATTTCTTTTGTATGGTTCCAGATAATCTAGAATCCATCATTGTGCCTTTGTGTTCCACAGTATTCAGCTGAAAGTGCCTTGAACTTTCAAAATCCAACTCTTTCTCACAGGTTCAACAGTCCAAACCCACAAGAAAACTAGTAAATATGTAAATTTAAACAATCTCTCCTTTATTTTATCTGTAAATTAAATAATTCTAACAGGTTTAAGAGATGTGATCTTGTTTATTTGTGTTTTGTTGGGTTTTTTAAAGGATGCAGCTGTGCTGTCACAACCATAGCTGGGTTGTTTTGGTTTTAATTATTTCTTGCATTTAGAATAACCTTGAATTGGATTAAATCTTATTAATCTGTAAGTTTTGGGTTCACCCTTTGAATATCTGCTTAAGAGAGGAGTAAAACACTTGTTTTATCTAATCCTCCAATAAAGATTTTAGCAACAGATTAGATAGTTCTGCTTGTATCTCCTGTTAAGAATTCACCTTGACTTTTATCTATAAAATCAGATCTCAAAAGCACTTAACAAGTGACACAATTATTTTTATCAGAGTTTTGAGCTGGAGAAACAGAAGGATGGGAAATGACTGTCTCAAAATCACCCAGGAGATCAGTGCGAAGGCTGAAAACTCAGATTTCCAAGTCCCAGTGCAGGGGTAAGACCATCTTAACTTCCTTTTGAGTTTCACTGCAAATTCACTCTGTCCCATGTAATTAGTTTCCCTTTAATTTATCAATTTATTTTAGTTCTGTCTTGAACACACAACTTTAATACAGTCTACCCTATTAGAACAAGGAGGTGCTTCTGTATTCTCTCTGATGAGCTGCAATGTAAGAAAGTGTAACCTCTCTGCAACACCTGTAGGCTTCTCAATTGGTTTCTTTAAAAGTCTTTGATAACTTAGCCCAAAGCATGACCCATCATATGGATATAGACTGTCTAACAGTTTTCCAAGCCCTCAAGCTCTTCCTGCTGTCTCTTTTTGAAGCACCCACAGGTATGAGCAAGGAGTGGGATGATGGCTGAATTCATGGTTTTGCAAATCTGTGATGTGTTCCCTGCTTCCTTCATTACCTTTCCACAGCCCCTTCATCAACACATGACTAGATGGGGCCTCTATCACATGGCAAAAATGAAAGCATCTCCCATTAAATTAGAGGTGTGTTTCTGGTCCTAGGAGTGCACTGGCCAATGTTGCTAGATGCTGCTTGTGTGCTACAGTGTCTGAAAAGTTTTTCTTCTACATTGATTAACTCTTTGATGTCCTTCTCCTGTGCTACTGGTGCCTGTCGATGTCAACTGGTATAGCATCTCTTTTACCTCTTAGATACAGGACAGAGTACTTCATGCTCCATTGTTGGCAAGGTGCCTCACATGAGAAATATGTGTTACTGGATTTGCAAAGTACATCTGATATGAAAATGTTTGCTTGGCTGACTTAATAAAAAATAAAGTATTAAGTCTGATCTCTCATTTAGATTAACATTCCTGTCTTGTTCAGGACACATGGCCTGTCCTTGTAATCTTCCAACAAAGTCCTACTTCCTGCAAAAGCAATTCCCTACCTTTATCATGCTTTGATTCTGCAATTTTTTTATTCAGTACGTCACTTATACACACTCTTTAAGTTTAAAACTTTCTTAAATGTTTTTGTTTTGATGTGTTTATTTCAGTCTGAAAGTAGGAAAATGCACATTTTTATTAGATGGCCTACTTTAAAAGATAGTTTATTTCAAAAGAAGCCATGACGCATTTTTCAGATAATCCTTACTCCCCTCCTCACTCTTCCTATTTCTTGGAAAGATTCTCTTTCCCTTAGTTTCATTTACCTCTTTACTTGCAAGTTTCTAGAACAGAGGAGAATTGTGTATTGAACTGTGAAACCCCAAAACCTCACTTTTGTGAATCACTTCTGTAAAAAAGGATGAGTTGAGACGTGCACTGAAGTGCTTTTCTGAATTTCATTTCACTGAGACTTTGGTTTCAAGAAACTGTAACATCTTTCCTTTATATACAAACATTTGTTGTAATATACTACACCTGCTTCCATTCCATCAATAAAAGGAAAATAATCATTTTAAGATTAAAACAGAATTGAGATTCACTATATCTAGATCTTTTTCTCATTCTAACAAGGATTTTCTCTGGGACTTTGTTATAAATCACTTGTCAAGTATGTTCATATCCAGCACCACCGGCCACTATTTCCAGGAGCAAGAAATACCTTGGGAAATAGCAGGCTTTCTTATGGCCTCATTTTACCCACATCAATATTCCAGTATTTCTGGAATAATGATATGTTGAATTTGCCACTCTCTGGGGAACTTTTGGAGCTCCAGAAAATATTACAGAAATCATACAGAAATGCAGAATTACTGTTTTCCAGAATAATCGTCCCTGTTTAAAGAGTTGCACGGAATTTAGTAGATTTGAAGTGACAAATATTCCACATAAATTGTGTGTTAGAAAACATATTTTAGAACCTAGAAGGACTTAATAAAATAATATTGACAACAATAGTGTTTTCAAAGGAAAAATATAGTTAATCTACTCACTGGAATGGCTAAGAAACCTAAGAAAATGATGACTTTTTCTTAAATTCCTTATGACTTTTCCTATGAGAATGATGGAACTATGTTGAGATTCTTGAGCCCATTGGCCTTTTGGGAACAATTCTGATGAAGATTTCTCACAGAAAAATACACAGATGGAAAGGTTTGTTACGATCACAGTTGGATTAAAACCATCCTAGGGATGCAAAGGGCAGTTCACAGAAAATATGCATATTAATATTCTGATGTACTATATCTAGAAATAAATTTGTTGTAAGTTATTAATTTTTATAGGGACTTCTTCACTACTGTTTATTTGTTTTAAGTGGCTTTTTTGAAGTAACAAAATGACAAAGAACCTTGCTATAAGGAATGATATTACTGTAATCTTGAATGAAGATGGGACTTCATACTTTCACTTATATCTCTGAAGTAACTGAAAAGGAAAACGGAAGTAGAAAAATTCTTTGATGAATATAAACACTACCTTAATGGTGTAGATATAGAATAATGTCAAAGATCTTTGAATGGTGAGTTATCCCTTTAGACACTTGAAATAAGTAGAAAACACTGGCAAGTTGCATTGAAATCTGCCATAATGACAGATTATTACCAACTGTGAAAAAACCTTTATTTTTTTTCTTTCTTTCTAAAATATAACAAAAAAAATGCAATACCTAATAAGAACAGATCTCAAGTCTGAAAACAGACTGGAAGACTGTGATGACGGAAGTTACATCTATAGGAGGGAACATTTAGGATCAGATCTTTAAGACATGACCATCTGTTAAATAAATGTGAGGAAAATAAGAAAACTGACATTTCTAAAACTGACATCATTAAAGGCACACACATTATGGCATGGAAAGCTAATGAACCTGTGCCTATTATCCTCAAATGTTTATCACACTTTTATAAATAAATGACTCTCAAGTAAAAATTTTTACTTGGCCTTTTGGCTGAGGTATGTACTGAGGTCTGAACAGTGTAGGCTTTATTAGGAGGCTGTACACATGAATCTAAGCTTCCTGCTGCTTCTGGTACTGCCTCAGTAGAGCCAGTAAGAAGTGCAACATCACAGTGTCAGCATCACAGTTACTAGGGAAAATGCTTAGTCTTTGCAGAAGACACCACAACTCTTCCCTTGGCTATCTTTGACCATAATAATACGCAGAATCACAGAATGACAGAATGGTTGATGTTCAAAGGGACCTCCGGAGTTCATCATGTCCAACATCCCTCCTCAAACAGGGCTACACAGAGCATATTGCACAGTATTGTGTCCAGATGGTTTTCAAATATGGAAACCACTCAATTTCCCTGCACAACCTCTGCTGAGCCTCACTCACCTTCACATAAGGCAATGGTCAGCCTGCAGCTCCCATGTTTTAGTTTGTGCTCATTGACTCTGGTCCTGTTACTGAGTACCACTAAGAAGAGTCTGGCTCTGGTTTTGAATCCTTCCTTCAGCTATTTTATATACATCGATGAGGTCCCCCCAAGCCATCACTTCTCCAGGCTTAATGGTTCCAGCTCTCTCAGCCTTTTCTTGTAAGGAGAAATGATGCAGTTCCTTAATCCTCCTCATGGTCTTTCATTGGACTCTCTCCAGTATGTCCATGTCTCTCTTCTACCAAAGATACCAGAACTGGACGCAATACTTCAGGTGTGACCCTACCAGTGCCGAGTAGAGGGAAAGGACTACCTCCTTTATCTGCTGGCTATAATCCTCCCAATGTAGCCTGGGATACCATTAGTCTTTGCCACAATGGCCCATTGTTGGCTCATGGTCAACGTGGTCTCCAGCAGCACACTCATGTCCTTTTCTGCTTTCCAGCTTGTCAGTTCCCAGGAAGAAGTGGTACCTGGGCTTGTTCCACTCCAGGTGCAGGACTTTGCACTTCCCCTCATTGATCTTCAGAAGGTTCCTGTCAGCCAACTTCTCCAGTCTGGAGAAGATCCCTCTGGACGGCAGCATGACCCCCTGTTGGATCAGCCACTCCCAAACTTGCTGAGGGTACACTGTGCTCCATCATCCTGATCACACTGAACAGAACTGCATACAGTATTACCCCCTTGGGTACACTGACAGCTACTGGCCCCCAACAAGACTCTGTAGCACAGATCTCCACCCCTGGTCTCAGCTGTACTGACAGTTTTAAATCCATCTGACTGACTGCTCATTAAGCCCATGGAAGACAGCCTTACTGAAGTCCAGGTGGAAAATATCGACTGCTGTCCACTTATCTACCAAGCCAGTCATTTAATCTTAGAAGGACATCATGTTAGTCAAGCTTGACCTCCTGTTTGTGAATCCATGTTTGACTTTGCCTATGTGTTCTCTCTTGCAGTCCTTCCTGAACTGTTATGAAAGGGAATTTTTATAATCCCTTTATTCTAAAAATGCCTGGGGCCAGTAGCTCAGACATTTTCCTATGAAGTGACTTGTTTTAGCCTGAAGAGAATGAAAGAATTAGTAAACAAGTTTGACAGTTACTATTAACATTGCCGTAATTAGACAGACTTTAAGATATTAATAAACAATTAGAAAGGCATTATACTTCATTCATATGTAGAAATACTATATATTATGTTGAATTCAAGTTGCTCTTTTGACATAAAATTTTTTGCTAATGCTATATAAGTTGAATTTCAAGGAACTCTAAGAAGTCTGGGTACTCTGAAGGAAGAATGTGTACAAAGCTATCTTGAACCACATGCGTTCATTTAAAGTAATCTTTCAACTTTTCATTTAAGAGCGTGCATTGAACATCAGTTGAAATACCGTTTCTAAATAAAACTGATGTTTGAAGTACTTGCAGTCAATTTGCCTGCTCAATCTATTCCATCTCCTAACAAAACCCTTCATTAGAATTTTCGAAGTGAGGTAATGTGATGGTTTATATTACTTCCAGAAAGGACAGCACAATATTTTTAGGACTGTGAACTGAGTTTATGGGATGCCATTCTTTCAGATTTCATTTAGACAGACTGTGCTATCTTCCACACAATCATTGTTTCAGAAGCTAAAACTCTTTTGTCATGGGATCTGCTGTCATTTCCCCATGGACAAGATCTCAGTATGAATGACTGCATGATATGCAGTATAGTATATGACTGGAATTAACATATTAGTGTTGGGTACTGTGAAGTATAATGAAATGTACAATTTATCCAGGTCAGTGTTAGATCACGTGCACAGAATACTAGTGATTCCTACTTTAGTTAACTCTCACCTATGCACTCTGCTAGGTTAGCTCCAGGGTTTACAGTTGTTTTGCATCATACAATGATAATGAGGGTGGGTACAAAACAAAAAGAAGATAGTGTTTTATTTTTCAGCACCAGTGGTATAGTCTGTATGCTGCTTGATGAATGAACAAAGAATCTCTAATGTTTTGCTGGAGAAAAATGTGAACTCTATGTAGGCCAAACAGGATTATCTTCTTAATGACAGCAATTTGTATTACTTTTAATAGGATTTATTCTGAGTGGCTTGTTGCACAGAATGAAAGAAACATCCCAGCACATTCAACAAGATGTTCCCTAAATGAGTTATGGGGTTATATGTAATACTGGCATTGTATAGGCACCACAGTGAAACAAGGCTGAATTCAATGTCAGAACCAAGAAGAATCACGGAGGAATTTTTTCAGTCCTTTTCAATGTAAGCAAACATTTTGTTTGTGAAAAGAAATCCTCATACAATTTTGCCTGACACAAGGCATGGAGAAACACAGGCAATAAAATGTGTTCTCTTGTGAGGAGCAGATTGCAACATCTATGGTGGGTGCGGAGAGGAGCAGCTCTGCCCCAGTGGCAGTCAGGCTTCCAGCCTCCTCCTGCTGCTATTTCCTTCTCCGCAGAGACAGAAAATAGGATGGAGGAACACAAGTTAAGACACAAAAATTTTATTCTAACTGATTAAACTAATGATACCTAAGACTTGCCCTCTGAATACCAGATAAGGTTGCAATTCTTCAGAGCTTTCTGGGTAAGTGGCCAAGTGGAAATGCATAAGATCAGGAGAAGTCTTGGCACAAGAGGGTTGCACCACTGACTGGCTTCTCAGAAGGTGCTCTGACAACCCACACAGTAAAGGTGAGGCAGTGATGCAAAAAGTCTCCACTATCAACATACAAAGGGCAATACAGAAAACGTGCAACTGAACAGTGTTTCAGATATCATTTCATGCTTGTGGCATACCCACACATAGGCTGGTCTTTGCATAACTCCGGCCACTGTCTTTGTGTCAAAAAGCACACGCTAATTAGGAGCTTTGCACTGGGGATGAGTAGGCTGCACAGTAAAACAGCTAACCAGACAGTCTTAAAACTTTGATAATTTGTGAACTATCATGTCCTTTTACACCTTTCTTATGCTTTCTGTGCTTTACATTTATGCATTTGTAATGATAGAGATCAAGCCCAACATTTAACATAACATCATGTGGTGTAATATTATTACTAACTAAAATAAATTGAAATGATGTCATTGAAGAAACTATAGCAGAGAACTAAAGCTGAAATCATTATGGTATAAGGTCCTCCAGCTGTCTCTATAATCTGATCACAAAATACTGATATTGAACATTGTTAATTTGAAAAGAAATATGATCTGCATTACACTTACTTTTCAGCAATTGAATAACTGACAAGTATTCATTTTGAATGGATACAATTAATTGAAAGAGATACCAGTGTGAAATACAAGCCTTTAAGAGGAACTAACTCTATGGCCTAAATTACTGTAAGATGTGACTGGCAGCTGATTGACTCTGAAATCCCCAGAGGAAGTTTTCTTTCTAAAGCAATCTCAACAACTGTATCAATGAAGTGTAGCAATAATCAAGAATGATGTTTCCACAGATTACCTCCTGTTGTCAAATTAGTTCATGCCTTAATAGGAGCTACTGAAGAAGAACAGGACTATTAGGAAATATTCAGAGAAGTTACACTCTGTAGTCCCTGACTATTACGCAGTTTTATTCACTGTAAAAAAAAAAAAAGCTTAAGGGAATGGTCTTGAGTTACTTTGACAAAAGCTAAAGGAAAATACTATGAGAGGGCAGGCTAGTGACCAGAGCTAACCTGTCAGATGTTTTGGATATGGCCCAGAATGTCATAGACTATGACGGTATCAACTATTCCTCACGAAGAAACAAATTTTTCAAAGTTGCAGAAAGAAATAATGTTGACACTTCTTTTTTTTTATTGAATGATAAGGAAGGATACAACCTGTAGACTGCAAGAAGGAAAATTATTGCTTTAGCTAGTGAAAATGCCCCTTTCTTAGTTAAAACAGAAGTCCTCTTGATAAACAGGGCCCTTCAGCACTGTCTTTTAATTTATCAGGAGAGGATGGGATAAAACCATAAACAAGAATAGGAACATTGTTGTAGGGATGTGTGTGACTTTGCTGATTGAACTCTGACAAACTAGTCAGTGCAACTCTGCAAATAAGCTGAAAAACTCCACCTTCCCATCAATTTCAGCTTGTAAGCTAAAAATATTACTTTTTTTCCCTATGTACTATTTACCTCAATAATAACTTGGTTTAGCACTTCTCAAGAGATTCCATATCTAAGTTAAAAATGCTCTGAATTACTAGAATTCATGTTCTGTACTTGTATTTGGCTAAACAGAAAGCCCAGCAGCTATGCCAGTCAAATTATACCAGTCAAACTAGACTACTGAAAGGGGTGAAATTCATTACAACAAGAAACTATGCTCTTCTACATTAGATATTATTGTAAAGGAGCTTGAGTGGACTAAAGCCATGAATCACATGTACTTCATAGTGAAGACCATGAACTGCCTCTTAGAATGAATAAGACAGAATGCGTTGGCCTCAAAGCTAAAAATATTATATGTATCTTAACATTTAACTAGAGTGCCAAAAGAGCTCAGAGTACTGACTGACTTTCAAGGAAAGGTTTTTTTCTTTAAAATGATCAACAGAATGTTTTAGGCTTCTATGTATGGTAGTCTTGCAAATATAAATGAAAAAAATGCTGCAAGGATTATCCACTGTTAGTTGGTAGAGGTAGACGCTCTCTCCCTGTGCTGGGAAAGCATAATAAAGCAATAAAACCAGCCTCCATCAAATGGCACAAAGCAAGTGCCACCATGTGTGGTACTAATGTTGGGGTTGAACCCAGTGGGGTTAACAGATAATGTAATTTTGAGCTGATCTGGTAACTTTTTGAGGAATAAATTTCTTGTACCTTTCCTAATATACTCATAGCAGCATAGACAATCGTGTAATTCCACTGGCATAGAAGCCTAACTGGCATGAAGTAAGGACCTGCATCAGAAAATACAATTCAATTTTAGTAGCAAAATCCTTCTCGTGGAGTCAGCAGAAACAACTGGGAAAGTTTGAGTTTGCAACAGAATTGTTGCAAGACTGAGCTGAGTCATTACCGCTTGAAAATATTCATGTCAAACTTTCAGTCCTCATTTCACTTTAGTTTCTTGCCTCCTTCAAGAACTATTTTAGCTAATACAGTTGTCTGCTGTGTGCTTTAGCTAAAACAGAGATCTCAAGAATTATGAGAAAACTCAGAGAGGAAAATGATTAGCCAAACTACCTAAACAGTGGTGTTTAGGACTGCTGCTTCTTCTGGATGCCAATCATACTTGCACCTTTTCTCCATTCCCGCCACTGCATGTGTACAGTACATCACACCTGCGCCAGGAATCCTCTCTAATCACACGCTTTACGTTTGTGGATGGGTGAGGAAATGATATTTTGGTTTGACAGAGCTTCTTATCCTTGAGCTTCTGCTCCAGATCATGTTCGTTACTCCTTGCAAATGTTTTCCTCAGCTCCAGTGCAGGCAGTCATGTAAGACTGTACCAATGACAGAGCTACTGGCAGTAACGAAAAAAAACAGCTCTGTGGGCCGGATTGCTTTTTATAAGGCTAAACGGGACACTTATGCACTTCGTCCTTGGCAGGGCTGGGCAGCAGTGTAAATCCACTATCATTGGCAGTAGAACTGTCTTATAACACAGAACAGGAGAAGCAATGGTGAAACCTGGGAGCTAGTTTGGTTTTAACTGCAGATGCAAGTTGGGACTGGATACAGCACAAAAAGAAGAATCTTAAAAAAAAAAGTATGATAAGGTCTAATGCCATTTAGTGTGACAGTGGCATAAAAAATGTAGGACAGAAGACATCTGTGATGTCTCTTGGTGTGTATACTACTAAGGATACCTCTCAAAACCTTGCAGTAAACAGATACTCACGTTTGCCACAGTTGCAAGGATGCCTGAAAAAAATTTATCTGTTTCATTGTATCTGTGGAAATGGTTCATTTTTAATGGTAATATTTTAAATAATGAATCACTTTCAGAATGGGGAATAAGCAAAAACATTTTCCATTTGGTTATTCATTCTTTTTATTTGCAGAGGCCAGCTAGGAACTCAAATTAAATTAATCTAAAGTGACTGTCTTTTAATATAGAAAAATAAAAACAACATGTACAAAATTATTCTCCTTATGGCATAAGGAGACATATTCCATAGCAGAATAATGCCAATTCTATATTTCTGCAGCTATCTTACTTCTTTCCCTCCAGATGTTACTCTGAGAAAAAATTAATTTGATTTGCCAGTATGATTTGAAATTAAACATTAAATAGTTGATTTATCAGAGAATTTAATGTGTTGTTTCCAAACAGTCTCCTTTTGCTTGAAACAAATTTACTGCAGGAACAGAAAAATGTGTATTAGTCATCAAAAGCTGTTTATAGATAAGTTTAAAGTGCTATCAACTAAATGATTTTCATGATGTAGACTAAATTGCAGACCAATAACACAGAGGGGAATTAGTGGAGAATTTATTAAATAGCCAGAAGTAACTGAAAATGAGGAAAAGTAAAAATCTGCATTTGGTTTACGATATAAATCCAACATAAAGGTTTATATTTTCTAACTTGGTATGATCTAAAGCTAACTCTTGAAAATCATAAGGCTAAAAATTAAAAAAATGACTGCTTATTTTAGATACATATTTCATGGGAGCCAGGTTAGATCCTGAATATGTCAGGTTTTTAAACTTGGAAATAATCCTGACGTCAAATGTTACTGTATTAGTGCAGCCTCCTAGTGGGCAGAGAGAAAGCTGATTTTGTTGTGGGTTGGGTTTTTTGTTTTGATGGGTGGGACATGAAAGCTATGTCTGGGCTGAGTGTGGATGTCCTCTGCACTGGAGCTCAAGGTTCCTCAGCCTTGAGGGATCTGCCAGGCTGCTCAGTAGTTTCCTTATAGCCTCTGCATCCACGTCTACCCCTCTGGCACAAGATCGACAACAAGAATTTTTCTGAGGCTTAGCACCCACCAATGTCTTTCTAATGGTGGAGAAAGCCTCTTGGCTTCCTTTTACACAAACTGCTGCTTTCTGTAAAACTAGTCTAACAGTTACCATGCCTGCTCAGGGAGATGGAGGCAGAAGTTTTAGGCTCTCTTCAGCTTCAGTGATTCTAGTCCCTACATTGACCAAAGACAAACTTGAAGGAAATTCCTCATTTGTCTTGCTCCTTATCAATGTCACACTCAGCCAGGAGTGGATAGAGAGCTACACACTCTGCCTATCTTGCCCTAAACCCACCTAATGGAGAGGGCCTGGGAAGGACATGGAAAGCTTCACAGACTCACAGTCTGTGATCTTGACTGTGTAAGGGCATGAGACAAAGAGTAAATTTTTTAGTCTGGGCAGCACGGTTGTTTGAATATTGCGCATGGCTATGCAAAATATTGGCATCACTGTTTTTTTTTTAATCATCATCAGAAATATGAAAATGTAGGTGTTGATAGATCTACTATTGCCTAAGGAGCCAGGGATAGCTTTGAGGGCTGTACCATTGGAATGAAGTGCTTCAGTTCCACTGAAGTCCCATGTCAATGCCCATGTGCTTTGTGGGTCTGTGCACTAGCATCTTCACAAGTCACATGGAACAGCTGGGCAAGTTTTGTGGGCATGGATTCAACAGACTTGAAATCAGTTCTGTACCCTAGACTCATTCCACAAAATACATGCTCCTCTGCTTAAATTCTGTGTTTAGCAGTCACTTTCTAAAATGCCAGGATTCCTGGATTTTGGCTACTGTCTTTTGTACTGAGTAAAAAGTTGCACTACCTGTGTAGTACTGCTATAAATTTACAGCTTGCAGTGCTCGTTGAAATCCTTTGGGATAAAAGGTCCTCTGTAAATGGGAGTATTTTATTAGTACGCAAGGGAAAATATATTGAAGTACAAAGTAAATACCTGCAGAGTGCTAAGCAAAGGTTAACCATCACTGCCAGTCAAACTGGGACAGTGACAAATTGCCTGAAAGAGTCAGATAACTCTAAGGGCAACAGCAGATGCTTTAAAGCTGGCTGAACGATTGAAAACAGATGCTTGAGCCCCTTTGTTATATAGGGTCTTTCTTACATATGGGAGTGATGCCACCAAGAGGGTGATATGCTTGTTTCTCTGTCAGGATTCTTGTGGCCAAAGGGCATCAAATGTTTACAAATAATGGCAAAGGATGAGGAGCTGAAGGCCTGTATGTAAAAGAGAACCCATTAAAGACCTCACAGGACTAGAGGAGTGCTTGCCAGCAGAGAGCTGAGAACTGGGATAGTTTTGTAGACTGTAAAATCTAAATAGTCCTTGAAGGTTTTTCCATCTAATGTCTCTATTCAAAAATGCATTGGCTGTAAGTAAATTACCTAGGGATCCAGCATTTAGTATTGTGAAAACACTTTCTTGTGGAGGGCAGACATCTCTCATCAATTTAAGGCTTTGCCAAAATTGCTATTAGATTTAATGAACCAGAAAATAATATACAGCCAGGTTAATATTCTTCCAAAAACTTTTATTATAGGCCACAGCTAGGGGAAAGGACACTGTATCAGTGACATGTGGTAGGAGGTCAATTACTGTGCAAAATCATTTCATCAGGTAATATTTAGTGCTCAAGACTTCATCTGGTTTGCACTAATTGGAAGACAGCCTGCATGTGAAATGGACCAGCTTGCAAAAATGAGGAATGGGGGAAAATCTTAATTACGTTTCTCCATTAAAACAACTTAGTCCCTAGGAAGGATGTTTTTGGGGTTTGGCAGCACATTATTATAACTAAAGGGGCAAAGCCATCACTGTTTGTTAGTTTGGAAACGGCAAAAATGCAGAAGATAACATTTGCAATGCAGTAACCCGCTGCAAGCAACCCTGCATTTCTGAGCGAATTTCACATGCAGGCAAGCTGGTAGCAGTCACATCCATACCAAATGTGCAAGTGGGACAGTCTCTTTACTCCTCTTCCACATAGCTTTGTTTAAATACTGAAGGACTTTATTTAGCCCCTTCAGTCACACCTGTGCTCTGGGAACTGGAGTCTGGTTGATTATCAGGACAGTAAGTCATCATCTGAGTGATTGCTCATTAGTACAAAGCCAATAAACTGAACAGAAATGCATATTGTTTGCTTGTGTCTACTCAAAATAAAAAATCCGAATTCTATCAGTGACCTATCAGCCTCATTGTTTACTGCTCCCTCAATCCCTGAACAGTTTCTCAATAATGATTTTTGTTTCTTCCATGTCACTGATAAAAAAATGAAATCATCTGAAGCCAAGAATAAATCCTTGAAGGCTGTGGTAATTTTTTTTTTCTATTTGATGAGGATTCAGAGTCTGCAGTTTCGCACTGTCAGTTCCATCTCAATCACTTCAATCAGTTGTTTTTGTATCCCGTTTCTTAAGCAGAAACTTGTACAAGTCTAGGTCAAATGATGTACCAAAGTGCAAGTATATTAGAACTCCAATACTGCTTTTAACAATTACATTTGTAATTTATTCAAAAGTATTGAAGTAGAGGTCAATTAAGATTTTTCTTTATTGGAATTAATCATTCATTAATCCTACCATGAATTCCATCATTGGGACTAATTATTGTTTAGGTTTTTCTATCTGTTCCTTTATCTATCTGGATACTGATACCAGGCTATTCAGTTTGCAACCTGGGCAAACTCTTAGAAGTATTCACCCAGCATAAACTCTTTTTGCAGATTGTGGACCAAGATTATCAGCAATGATTTTAGAGACTATCAGGTAGGCTACAATCCGATACAGACATTTCTTAGTGAAATGCTATAATCACTAAGCTATCATGCAAAGTTCCTCCATGCTTGCTTTCCCTTTGGTTTTCAGCTTTCCTCAGGAGAGGATTTTGTGCTCTGGATCTTGACAGAACAGGAAAGCCTACCAGGACAGGAGGTCAGCAGAGTGTTTCTGGGCCCACTGTCACTTATCAGGGAGCTCTTACTTTGCTCAGCTGTAGGCTTTCTTGGTTCCCCTCCATGTAGGCACCTTCTGCCCATTAACTTGATACACGCTCTAATCATACATTGACACTCCTCTGAATCAACAAGGATGAAATAGTTACCTCATCATTAGGCATTCCAATGCCTAAAATACAGTCATCTCCATGGTCATTTTGGTTCTCTACTTGATATTATTGAAGTCAAGGGTAAAGAGTCATTGACTTTGCTGGCAATGTGCCCAGGTGATAGTCCATTGTATATTGATGTATCCATGTATATTGATTTCCACTAATACCATAGAATGACATAATATGCTGAGTTGGAATGGACCCATCAGGATCATCAAGTCCAACTCCTGGTATCAGAGGACCTACTACAAGTAACAACTTGCTCTTAGTCTAAAACGAGTAAATATTCAAGTAATTGTTCTCTATTTGTCCCTAAATAGTGCCATTCTATTTCTAAAGAAAAGTTTTAAATTGTTTTAAATTGAGTTGAGATCTATTAATCTTTCATCTCATGTGTCACTTAAGTGTTGGATGCCCATATTTTCTAGCAAAATGAAAGTATAATTTAATAACTATACTTAAAATTGTACTTAATTTTGGTGTATTGGGGACGTCAAGATTAAATTCAGTGGGGCAAATTCAATTAGATATACTGCAGACCTCGGTGAAGATGCCAGCTTCTGGAGAACATAGTTATTAATCACTATGAGCCACATCATGTCCTCTGAGTTAGTTAAATACACAGACAGAGCTGGACTTGAACTGCTATCCTTGAGGACAAGATCTTCCACTCCTTTAATGATTAGACAATGATAACAATGCTATCAGTGAGAAATGAGTTAAGACAAACTTGACTACCCAAACCCGGAAAGAAGCACTATAAAGATTTTGTGTCTGAAAGTATTTCATTAGAAAAAAATCCTAAAGATCCCAAGTCATAAAGCTGGCATCCACCAAAATGTGACTGGATGATACAGATAACTGTATAAACAACAGTAAGAAAAAAGTTACTCCTGCAGTGATTTCTGATCAATGGTTTCTACTTTGGCAATCTTATCTGGAAGGACTCTCAGAAATAAGAAGTTTAAACTTTTTTCAGTGTATTTCTACAGTGAATATATGATGCATAGCGAACGTGGGAAGAGCTCTTCACGTTGGAAAGAGAAGACCTGCCATCTAGAGTTTTAAGATCAATTTTTAATGAAAGAGTAAAATAAGTAAACTTTTGAATGCTGTACAGAAAACTTAGATTTTCTAAAAAAACACCGAAGCAAAAACAACCACCTCAGATCTCTCTGATCTATTTTTATTTCAGGACATGAATGAAGGGTCAAATCTGCTTCATAAGTGATCTTTCAAAAGCAGCCCTAATCCATGATCCTAAATTCAGATCCTATCTCTTACCTAACCAGGACATGTGCTCCAAAAACATTGTATTCCAATTTTATTCCAAATTGTTTTCTATGAAGAGGAAGAGGCATTTAAATTCCAGCTTCTGTCTCATGACCCATGCTATCCATTTGGATCTGAAGTGAAATTAAAACATGCTATTAAACTTGGTCATCTGCACTAAGGATGAAACTTGCTAATTATTATTAGCTCTGTTATATACTGCAGCGTTGGCATCAGTATTTCATAACTAGCCTCACAGGGTAAAATATACCATCATTTCTCTTTCCTCCGTACTTGCACAGCCTGGGACACTTACAGGAATTTAAATCTCATAATACCAAACTTATTTTTATTTCCTGATCAACAGAGAGAGTACAGTAGCATTTTTTGTGTTATTATTTACTTTTGATCTCCTTTTCTGTATATGTATCAGTCCTGCAAACATTTATGTACATAATTAACTGTTTGCAGGTAAACAATTGTTTATCTCACTGAGGCTAAGACCACTAATGTTCTTACTTTACATTTTTAAATTTAATTTAAAATTCAATTTATGAAATCTCTTCAGAAATTCCCACTATTTCTATCAGTGTGCTTATTATTAGCACGATAGAAAAAAAAAAACCTGTTATGCAAACTTTCTTCCTTTCTTCATGGTACATTTTGGCTTCATTCAGTGCCCACCAAAACTGTAGAGAAGCTCTTACTGGCTTAAATAGATACTAGATCAAGCCCTGAGGGAAACATTCAGGATTCCGGTTTCTATGATCAAACATTCACTCACATGAGAACCATGCTTCCCCTTTCTTGCCATTTTTGTTTGTTGCAATCCATTCCCCTTAGTCTACTGGTATTCAAATAACCTTTCTTTCAACTACAGTAACACAAGACATTTATTCCCAAGTCATTACTTCCGTTCTTTTCAAAATTGGTAGCTACTATCCTGATAACATTGAATTGCACTACAAATTCCTTTCAGCAGGAAGAGCCCCAGGCACTGGCACAGGCTGGGGGCTGACTGGTTGGAAAGCTGCTCTGCAGAAAAGGCCCTTGGAATCCTAGTGGACCCCAAATTGAACATGGGCCAGTAATAAGCTCCTGTGGCAAAAGCATCCAACAGCATTCACAGCTGCTCCAGGAGCAGCCTTACCAGCAGGATGAGGGAAGTGATCTTTCCCATCTGCCCAGCACTGGTGAGATATATCTGGCATACTGGGACCAGTGCTGGACTCCCCAGTACAAGAGATATGGACATATTGGAGATAGTTCAACAAAGGCCTACAAAGACAATTAAGGGCTTGGATCACATGGCATATGGAGAGAGGCTGAGAGAGCTGGGACTGTTTCAGGAGGGATCTTATCAGTGTATACAAATACCTGATTGAGGGAGTAAAGAAGTCAGAGTCAGATGCTTCCCAGTGACAGGATGAGAGGCAACAGGCACAAACTGAAAATCAGGAGATACTACTTAAAAATATGAAAAAAACTTCCTCATTGTGAAGGTTGTCAAACAGAGAAACAAGTTGCTCAAACACGTTGTAGATCTTCCATCCTTGGAAGCACTCAAAACCTGACTGAGTGTGGCCCTGACTGGATGTGGCCCTGAGCAACTTCCTCTAGCTGATACTCCTTGGACCAGATGCTTGCACTAGATGATCTCCAGAGGTCCCTTCTAACGTCAGCTTTCCATCATCCGCTTTAATGAAAAAATACTGTGTGGAGAAGCTATTGGAATGTGGTTCTTAAATCCCTGAATCCAATTCTGTGCACATATTACAAGAATAATATCTGCTATCAGAAATATCATCAATGATGAGTTGTTAGTGGTTATAGGTTATATGTGCAAGATTCAGCCCTTCATAAACTCAAGAAATTCACTTCTAACAACCCTTACTTTCAGTTAAGGGTTGTGGGTTGTTCTTTAACAGAGCTTAGTACAAGACTGCATTCTATACACTTCACTGCTTAGACAGGTTTGATGGAAGGAGGGAATCAATAATTTAAATTCTTTTAAAAATATGCATAAGTACATCACAGAGAATATAAAAACTTCAGGGGAAAGGTGATATTATTATTTAATGCCTTGTTGATGAAGTTTATTTTGGTAAGCTCTTGACAGCACAAGGTAACATATCATCTTTGCATTGACACAAACACTATCAAAACAGGAAAGGATGCACAGCAGAAAAAGATCAGCACCTAAAATAGATTTTTGAGAGGAAATTATTTTTTTCCTTCTCAATAGTTTGTTGATTTTTTTTCTTAGAATGCTGCCAACACATTTAAGCAAAATTAAAAAGCATTTTTGTTACTGTATGTCACTCTTTCCAGGTCTGTTTAAAATTTTCAATTTCTTTCTGCCTTTCATACAATGCTGAAAAATATTTGCTGGCATTTGTGATGGGGATGAATGTCTTAATATTTCCATTGTTTTGGCAGTATAGCTGCTTTCATTACTCACTGCACTGTGTACACTGTGCTGTTCATTTTTACATTGGAGACCAAGGCTTTTTCCTATTTTTCCTCTCTATGTCCTTTGTTTGGTTTGTGATGAAAGTGATTTTGAGAGCTCCAGAGGGCAGTGTTGTGCTGAAAGCATCGGTTCTCCGTGCTCTGCCTGGATACTTTTTGGGAACCAGTAGGCTGAATGTTATTTACTTACATGCAGACTTGCTTGAATGGCTTAAGTCTTAATTCACAATTGCCTTGGATATACACGCTTTATGACTGGGGTCCTTGCAACAAACAAATTGTTTGTTGTGCACATTATACGATCTTCAAGGTTTTTCAAATGCTGGTAGATAAATTTTTTAAAAAAGTAAAAATCTCAGTCATCTTAAATAATGGTATGCTAGATTCACCAAGTAGGTTCAATGGACTGGAATATTAATTTCCCTTCTTGTGTCACACTGGGGGAAAGGGAGGAAAGAAATCATCCCCATGAGGGTACAAGGTAATACTGTTCCCCTTCTCCCTCAGGAGTTCTGCCAAGGAGCAGCAATTTTCGGTTCCAATTAAGACCTCTCAGAAGCGTACTGGGAGAGAGTCTGCAGGTAAAGCACCAAACCACACACTCCTTCAAGTATGGTATCCCACACCTTCGCTCTGCCTTGCCATGCTCTCAATGAGGCGTGCACCAGAACTGCTACAGGCCTGGAAAGAAATAGGATACAGGATCACCCGGTCAAATTGCCACTATCCCCCCAACTCCTTGAGAACTTTCAGACTGCATTTTTCTCATTATTTTAAGCACATTTCACAATTCCCCCTAAATCGCAGATACTTTGTCTGTGTCTCAGCTGATTGTGTGATGCACAGAATGGCTACTAAAATATGGTACATTTCAGCAGCCCTTCAAACCACCATACTCTCCCACCAAGAGCCATGTGCCTACCTGCCCATGCATTTCTTCTATTCCTTGCCCCAAGACTTGTATATCTCTTATAGTCGGTCCACATTACCTCTCTCTTCCAAGTATCCATGCTGCTCTCAGGAACCCTGCCTCTGACGCTATAATTCCTGTCAGCTGTGTGATCTCATTCAGACTGAAATCCAATGTCCATCTCCTTTCTCCCGTGGCAGTTCCTCCCTTTGCCCACCCTGCAATGACCACAGTTTATTCTTTTTTTGGTCCTCAGAGAGAACTCTGGCTGCTCAGGGTGCTACTTGGGTCAGAGCCGTGAGCAGGGGTAACAAAGAAATGAGTATCCTGACTTGCCAGTTGGCTACAGATGTGCCTATGCCACCACAGCTTCCTGGTACAGAAGCATTTGCTCACCCCCTCCGACTGTAGAAATCACCTTGTGAGCTGCATGTGGCTCAAAGCCATAGCTTGAACTGTTTGGATGCAAGCCTGCATTCAGGAGGGCACTTTCATGAGCTGGTATGCCACCTTTTTAAACATGACCTTCAAGCACTAGCAATGGGACAGGCATAACCTCCATACCATGGCTTGAAATGACCAGACTCACCGTGTTTGGATTCTTTGCTAGATGGTATGTGTAGGAAGGTAGGTACTATGGGATGGTCACTGGGAGCTGAAGCAAGGACCCGTGACAAGGGACATGGAGCATTTTGCACTTTAGGTTTTGAGCTTTTGAGCTTTTGAGCCTCCATACCACTGAACAATGAAAACAGACTAAAGACCAGATGCTGCAAATCTTTACAGATTTAAACAGTCCTGACTAGGTAAGCCTAAGTTTTCACATGGGAATGATCTCTGTCTTACTACAATGAGATACTTGGAAGCAAGCACAGGGGCATCAAGCAGAGCTAGCTCAGGACATGAATTAGTTTTTGATGAATTTTTGTTGAATATTAATGATTGAATTCTTCAGTTGTTGTCCTCCAAGAACACATTGTCTTAAAGCTGTAGCAACTGGAAAAGGAGAAAGGAAAAAATTACAGAGTGAGGCAGTGAATGTGAAGATCAAGTGCTGATAGGACAATTGCCATAGAAACACCTAAACCCTGTACCTCCAGTAGCAAAATATTAAAAGTCTGTTTTTACATTCTTCAGGTTGGGTCCTGGCAGAAGTCTTTACCCTAAGAAACTACTAAATTCTAAGTGGATATTGAGGATCTACCAGCAGGCACCCACACAGGTGACATGGGTGTCCCGTGGATATCCACAATAGCCTCACTGACAGGAACAGCTATTGACAAGCTGTTTGGAAATGCTCACAAGTGAAGCAGGTTTTCGACATGTCATGAAACTGAGAAATACATCGCTCTTTAAACTGCTCAACAGCATAAGCAGGCTTTGCTGTTAGCTCTGTTGATAAACATAGTCCTAGATTTGTGACTTGAAGACAGTGATGCTCCATGGCCGAGAGAAGGGAGTGGAAAAGAAAATGTTGCCATCTGTTTGTGTAGAGGTTTAAATTCATGCACAAGCTCTCCTTCACAGTGAAGAAGAATGAGTCTTCTCTTTTCTTTGCAGTCAGTCTTGAGAGTGAGGCAGTGTTCATATAGTGAGACCTGAAAACAGACTGAAAGGGTGTTCACCATCAAACCTCAGCCTCTGATTTAGATGCCTATATTGAAAGCCTCCAGAATTCAGAGAACCTCTCTCCAAACGCATCAGTCAAACCATCAGCCTGTTTGTTGAAGCTCCAGTGACACTCAAGGGAAGCTAGGCTGCTCATGCAGACCCCTAAGGCACACACTGAGCCTCCACAGCGCTACTATTCCCACAGGGTTATTATGGATCACCCAGGTTCTGCAGGTTTGGGTTCTAACATTGTACTGGTATGACTGGATTTCAAATATTAAGGTGTTAAAATGACATTGCTGAAATCCACCTAACTGATGACAACATTGCTGCCTGACAGAAGGAAATTTAGAAGAAATCAGGTATCAATACTTGTTTTTATTTATAATATTTTGTGGTAACCCAGATATAGAATTGCCCAGACAACTGTGACTTAATCATGTGTAACTGCCAGCTTGCATTTTTGCAGGCACATCTACCCTGACAAAGGCTTTTAATATTTAAAATCATGCAGATTATCTATTCAGCCCTCAGAAAACTCATTGTGATTAATTCAGTATCTCAGTTTCAGGCACTTCAACTGCTGACACCTTTCTTCAAGCTACAGAGAGACTTTATTAGTTGTACTAAAAATCCTGTGCAAATATTTTTAAAATATTATTTAGTACTCGGTAAAATTTTTTTATTTGAGTATGTTACCATCTATCAATGTTGTCATGAGTCTCTAGATCTCAGAAGTGGTTTTTTACTCTCCTTTTAAAACACATTTTTATTCTAAGTGCCTCTGTTTATGCACATTTATCAGTCATGTCTACTCAGAAATGCTTATATCATATCTGAGGTCAGGAATTCAGCTGCATTTAAATTATATGCCAGATGGATGGGCAATGCATACATTTCAATTCTTTGACAATTTAATGAATGTATCTCTTGGCAAGAGGAGGTTATCTGAACATCCCAAATCATCTGTCACATTTGTCTCCAAACTTTTGGGCTGCAGTCTACTGTCAGCTGACCGCCACACTGTCTCATCAACCTTTAACTGAAAAAACTCTAGAAATTATTTGCTTGCCTGGAGCAGCTGGGGGCATCTCACCATGGCCTTGCCAATTAATGGGGTAAATCCTGACTTATAACAAGTTTCAGAAATCTAGAAACATTACATAATTAAATCTCTCATCCTTCAAGTAAGTTATATTATTAGCCATTTAATTCAACTGGCAAACTGTGTAGGAAAAAAAGTTTCCAACACACATTTTCAAGCTGACCACTAATCTGTTTACTTTATTTTTTTAAGACTATCTGGAAGTACTGTTGGCCAATCTTAAAGGGTGGTCAGGACACAGAATTTCAAAGAGGAAGGATAAGTCTGACACATGAAAGTTGAAATTTCCTGCAGAAGACCAAGACTTGGCAAAACAAGTCAAATAGAACATTTCTGATTAATTTTAGCACCCATATACCAAGCACATTAATATAATCTATATTTATGGGTGCTTCATTCCCTTAGAAGTTGATTCACTAGTGTCTTAAACTGGGAGCCCAAAGTGTCCTTGAATTGCTCAAAACTAGTGGATACTGAAAAGTTGGCTTATATGAATCACCCAAGGTCACCTATGCAGTGATTTTAGTGGCAAAGCTGCAATGAGAACCTGGAAGTAACTGGCTTTCATCCTAATGCTCACTTCACCAGACCAAGATACCACCATTAAGGGAGACAATGGTAATAAAACACTGCAGTACTCTCAAATTGCACAAAAACTGCACTTTCACTGTTCTGAAAAGCTATCATTCAGTCTGAAAGTTATCAAAGTTGCTAGACCAACATGCTCTAAATACATAGTGTCACAAAGAACAGGTAGTTTTTCTTAGTAGAGTAACATGACAAAAAGAGCAAGAAAAAGAGTATGAAAGTAGAACAGCAAATCCTGTTAAAATGTTAAAAAGGAAAGAATTCAGTCATTCTTCAAGCTCCTACTGAACTTAGATATAATACTGGCTACAAGACTTTGTGAGCACTGAAATGACAGTTCATAGATTCATAGAATAGTTGGAGTTGGAAGGGACCTTTAGCCATGGTGGGGGCAGTTTTCCAGACCTCACCAGTGTTGGAATCCCTTGGTATTGCTTCCTTTTGCCATGGGTTAGCACAATGCCATTGAAGGAGAACATCTAAGAGACAACAGCAACCTGTTCCTGTGTGGGCGACCCTCACAGCAGGCTCTTGCCCTCTTCCTGCAAGACAGCTGCTCATCACTTCTTTGCTCCTCCTCTTCCCTGACTGATATAATTCCCCTTTCTTGCTATTGTCATCCTTCTTTCCCAGAGTCCTCCATCTCCTGGAATCTCAAATCTACATCTTCCCACTTTATTCCAAGCACATTCATCCAATTCTGGTCTTTCTGCCGGCTGTCTTTCAGCTATCCTTACCCTTTCCAATAAATAGTCCTGACTCTCAGTCACTCCTTTATGGTTTCCTCACCCTCTTCTGTCCTCTCTCCTCACCTAACAATTCTGGCATTATGCAGTCTCTTCCTTAACTAGTAAAGAAAAAAAAAGGGGGGGAGAGAATGGCCTGTATCCCCCTTATTTTGGTAACTATTTTACCATTTTATTATACCTCTCCCTCTTCCTTTCAAGCTCACAGACTGTAATCACTACCTGCAGTCAACGTCCTTGGCTTTCACCAGTTGTTTTCACCGAACCTTACTTTCAACATGACCTCTAATGACCTCTTTCTAACTAATGCTGTGAATCAGTAGTCATTTTCTGTTCCTCCCTCAGCTTCGATGTGACTTCATTCTGCTGTTCTTGGCTTATCATCTTTTTCTCTTTATCAGGAGATTCCAATCTGCTCATGTCGACAGGCTACCACTGACAATTATCACTGACAATTACATTTTCAGGGAACAGCCTTTGTACTTTCTCCCAAGCTGCTCTTCTCTTCTGAGAATCCACCCCCTAGTTATTTGTTAATTCTTTTAAAACTTTAGTTTTCAATCATCTCTCTTGCTCTCAAAAAGGAAAAAAAAAAAAAAAGCTGGAATATGCTGGGATGGCCTTGCTCATCATGTTTACCAGCATTGCCTCAAAATGAACTTAACAGCACTGTCTCATAATTTCTTGGAATCCCACCCATCTGGTGTTATCTTTTAATTATGCACTTTTAGACAGAGAGTGCTTTTTCACAGAACTTAATACAAAGAGGTAATTGTCTATAAGAAACTATCAAGCACTATGGTTATATAAATACAAATTACAACAGTTTAGATTTCAATTCTTCAAGATCATAGTATGAAGACCTTGATATAAACAAAACAGAACTAGAAAGCTTAAGAACATGAACTGGGCCTTAAAAACTCATTTATCAGACATGCTGGCCATCCATGAGTATAATGTTTGCACCAATTTATTGCATACATCCATTGTGTTTAGAAATTAAAGTCTATACAGAGAATCCTGCCTTCACCGAAAGCCATAGGCATTTTATTACTAATATCAGTATGGTCAAGGCTTTTCCATCTGCATTTTATCATACACATTTTTTCAATATTTGCAAAGAAGCAGTCAAGTAGAATATATATAACAATAACATTTTGTTATTGTTATATTCAGTGACTAGAAATTATCTTGACAGCTTGGCTTCTAATTCTGTAATAGGTCTAAATGCTAAGTTTGACAATACCCAGGTACCAAAGCCAATGTTTAATGGATCACATATGTGACTTAGGAAAACACTGCTTGTTTTTTTTTGTGGTAGCTAGTTTTACACAGTCTCTTCTGAAATCTAAATGAATAAATTATTTATCAGTCAGCACTTGTCCTTAAATGGCATAACTTAGATGTCAATACCACCAAAAGCATCCACATTTGCCAAACCTGTCTTGCACAAAATGGAATGAGAACCTTTGTACAAGGAAATTGTCAAAGCAGGAAATTAACCCCTTCAGGGGTTTCATATAATCAAACGTTGCAATAATTGTTATCATGTCAAGTATTTATGATGACAAAGGATTATAATATTCCCATCAAAACTGTGTTTGCCAGTTAGGCTGCTGGTCTTCCTGGATGGGAAGGGGCAATGGGTTTCACTGGCTTTAATTTAGTATGCCAAGAAGCAACTTTAACCTGAAATTTTAATGCAAAAGATACTAAATATACTTGTTTTCTCCAGTACAGAAAGACAAAACAAATCTCAGCTTTTGTGACAATATGCCTCTTAGAGGAAGGTCATCTCTATAGAACAGTCTACACAAACAACAGTGTCTGTCTTTTTGGGGGTGCACATTGGAAAGAGAATGCTGACAGGACACCATCAGATCCCCTTGAGTGCAAGTTTACTAACTATGCCAAAATACAAGACTGTCTGAGAGATGTGGTAACACTATGAGGAGCTTCCACATCTATCTCCACCCTTATAAAATTCCTCACGCCAAGATTGGGCCAAAAAGGATTTGCTCAACCTACACATTCACTTTACATGCACTTCTTTCCACCTATTAAGAACAGAAACTACTCACAGAAAACACTGAAAGAAAAACAAGTTTCAAAACTTTGACTGAGACCAAATATTCCATCTAGAGTAAATCCCTAGGCTGACGAGCTTAGTGAATATTACTACCCCACAAGGTGCTTGATGCAGGAACCACCTATAATGTGTACTGCTTCCAGTCCAGCCCTATGTAACAAAGGGGCGAATAAGGACTCAGCTGCAGCAACACACCCCACCATATTGCAGATGCCCTTACTGCTACTTAGAAACTTATAAGAAAGTTTACAATGAGTCCAAAAGCATTATTTACAACAATTAACATAGGAAACTATTATTAAATGTCCCTCATCTTCCTTGCATCTGATTTTATACTCACTTATCATACTTCAGTGTGATACTCCATGCCCTTTGCCAAGGCTTGAGCTGCCCCTGCTTGGTGTATCAACTATATCACACTATTTTGGAGAGTCTGAGAAATATATTTATGTATGTACAGACTCCCTCTTGAAGCCCATCAGGTGTTGCTTTTGCACATACACTGTGACAGAGATTACACTTAAAGTCCTGCTATGTCATGCTCTCACTGAGAACTAGTCAAGTAAAAAACATAAACACTGATAAATATTACCAAGATCTTGTAGTCTTTATTGAGATGAGTTTCCACAAAAGAGAGGGAAAATTTTACTAGAGTAGGGATTGCAGGAATCAAGCCAAAGTTACAAGGGTTACATATTGAATGGTAAGCTATTTCTCTTTTTCTTTTTTTTTTGCTTTATGCCCATCTTGCTAGAGTTATGACTGAATATGTTAATCAAAATCCTATAGAACTGTACTCATTTGTGTGTGTGTGTTTACTTTTCATTTACATAATCATCTTACAAAAGGAGCATTTCTCCCTTGTGCTAGATATCTTACGATGTATTTTAAAGCTGCAGTTACTGAAATATCCTATTCCACTATGAATTCTATTGCCCAGTCATTACCATAAATTATTATACAGGAGCTAAATATGCATTTCCAATCTCATGATGTCCAAACAGTCCTGCAGTCAGACAAATCAAATGTTCCCTGTGGTGTGTCCTAAGGATCTGCATTTAGTGTTCTGGAACAAATAGGAGAAATTTCCAAAGCTCAAAAGCCTTTACAGAAAAAATCAGGAAAAATAATTGTAGAGTGCCTTAATTTCGAAAATAGGATTTGTGTGTTTGTAACACAGAAAATGCTTATGGAAATGAGCAAGAACAAACAATGACACATATCTCCATAATAAGTACAAAGTTACAAATATATTTTACTATTAGGTATGTATTTTAAAGAATATAAAAACTTGATTAAGCATAAAATCAAATGCTCCACTGGTAATGGGTGGGATGGAATAGAGCAGCTGAGATGGCATGAATCTAAGAAAAAAAATCCAAAAGAAAATCAAGAATAAAAGAGGGCACGAAATCCCAACCAGCTTACAAAAAACATTTATCTCTGGGCCTCTGTTTCTTCTGTTCCTACTTCTGTTTTGATAAGACAAACGCATATCACTTGTCCGTACCCTATGAATGCTGTCCAGGCATTTCTTATCTCTGCTCACTGCTGAATTTCACCCATTAGTACTCAGAGTATGTACAACCACAGTTCTACTTAAACTTAACGTGGAGTGGCTTGCAGGCTTGTGGTAGGCCAGTTCCACAAGAGAGGGTTTCACTATGGGACAACAGCAGGATTTCAACAGGCTCATGAACACAGATAAAAACTTTGTTGCATCCTTCAACCTTCTGCCTAGAGTAGTCACAGAGTATTTGTGCCACCATCTTATTCTATCTCAAGAACCTGATCCATCAAGATTACAGTGCAAAACTTTCTATTTTTAGCAATTTCTTCAATTTGCACAAGGGTGTTAACGCGCCTGAGCTTGATGGTTACAGAATGAAAATAAAAGGGCCAAGGAAATGTTGTAGTTAATGATGACATAAGAATTGTATCTATCCTGCATACACACACTGGCAAACAGTAGACAAGCTGATAGAATATAACCTTGCAGAAGATGCAATGCCTATATGAAAACCTTCTTCCTTGCAAAGATAACATTAACAAATGGATTTCTGGCTCTTGTTTCTCTTCCCTTCAACATACTTGTTTTTCAGAGATTGCCTCTTCATTCCTAAAATTGAAACTTTAACATTCCATGGAAATAAGAGAAAGAATGAACTGGAAACATGTGACTGTAACAATATCACATATAGATGGCATAATAATTGAAATTCAAATTAATAATTTCATACTTGGGATTTTTAACTCTACATTAGAGCAAAACTTGTCTTAGCGAACCCATGAAAGGATGAAAAAAACACACATCTTTAACCAGATGGCCCTTCAACAAAGGTGAAGTAGACTTCTCATGAATTAGCACAGGGTAATTTTGAATAATCTCTGGAGACGGTAATTTGCCTAACATTTGGAGAAGTTTTGTTGTACCCATTGCAGAGTTTGTTAAAGATTATATCAGATAAATTCTATTTTTATATCTCTCATACTTATCAAGTACAAAGCATAGTACAAACCCTGTGATACAAAGAAGTCGCTCATTGGATTGCCATCAGCCAATTCACTGCCTAAAGAGACTGTTCTTTAAGTACATAAAATAACTAAGTACTAAAAATGTAAATAATTATTTTGTTATTTAAATTTTATGAAACATATAGATGACTGTAATTATTTAATTTCAAATGTCGGTAGATTGTTGTTACTTATTTCCTTTTTAGAATACTAAAAAATCTAACTTATTTACTGTGAGACTCTGATCACCATATACTTATGTAATTACAGAGTTCAGTCGAACAAAAACACCACAAAAACTCTTCACTGTTGATAATGAGCAATCTTTAAAGTTCACCCTTCTTTTCTACACTGGCTAGTTAAAGATTTTATCCATTTAAGTGGATAGCTTCATCATATTTTTTCTAAATATAAAGCATGAGCTATTTTCAGGCCACTCAAGGAAAGTCTTGGTGTATAATACCAAACTCTTTGATTTGTTGCTGGTATATGTATTGCAAAATGTCATCTTGTCCTGTTCTTAATGGCCATGGCCAGAGAATGCTTATGATCATTACTGATTTAGATCCCTGATTTCTTCACACTCAAAATCACTTCAGTATTCAAAAGCAGAGAACCTCTATTGAATTTAATTTTGAAGAACAGTATCTCAGACTGAGACTTCTCTTTTCTCTGAAAAGTCAATCAGATTAGTAGTGTGCACTCATACAGCTCTCAATGAATATAAACTAGAAGGAAGTTGTCTATGTGCTATGCCGAATTGTACAGGCACTCTCAGTTGTACGTGGGTGTGTAACCCAGGTTGCAGATTAGCAGTGCTATGCTAAAACAAAGCAGAAAAAAAAAGGAAAAACACCCACCATTCTTCTTTGAATTTCTGATCTCACTTTTTACTTCAGCTTAACTTCATTCCTTGATAAATGTAATACACACTGGAAACTGTTATCTAATGTGGACATGCTTGGTATTACCTATGTGTTGGCTCTGTGCAGGTTAGTCTACTCCATTTCTAGCTTCAATAACTGAGAGCTGACTGTGTAACTGCGAAAGAGCCCACCTTTTTATTCAACATTTCCTAAAAAACAATTGCTTGTTGAAATACCTCCCTAATTCACCTCAAAAATCATCAGTTCCCTTTTATATAATTTTTTTAAACCCATGTGTAATAACAGCTTGCTGCAATACTGGATTCTTGTTAATATAAATAAAATGTTGACATGCTTGAAAGGCAAAGCAAAAGCAATACAAGTGAACAAACACAATGCACTTGAAAGGAGACAGAGTGGATTCCTCTGCCCCCAAGGCCTAGAGACTGACAGAAAGCCATTTTGTAATAACATTTTGTAGCTGTACCAAAAACCTTGCATTAACTGGCTGAATATACATTTTACTTATTTAGAGGGTCATTAACACCAAAGATGCTTTTAAAAAATAATATGCCCTTGGGCAATGCAACAAGAACAGTGGTTTCATTATGAAGGATTTGGGAAAGTTGTTTCCTTCTGCCCCCTCCCAATTCTCATTTTTCTCTGCACAACCAAAACCGGATCTGCTTCATGACCAAAGACAAAAGACAGAGATACGCAGTGCACTAGCAAAGTGCCCTGAGATGATGACTCCATGAGCTGCAAAACTAGCTGGAAGGAACTGGTGGTCCCTCTCTGTCCTCAGGAAGGGAACCTAGACACTGACAAACATTGAGAAGGTGCTGCAGAATCTTATCTACTGGGAAGGAGGGATGGCTGACATACTTCTCAAGGAGCAGGATAAATACAACACTCAGTATAGGAAACATTTACTCTTGTAGAAGGAATGATGGAAAGGCTGTCAAAGGGCCTGTGGGGCTACAGAGGGCATGAAAGCAACCGGGCAGACAGTCTTTTCTTCAGGGAATTTGTTCTTACTCTTTTTTTTTGTCATCAGAAAATTAAAATCGTTAACTTTGCATTACCTATGAGCATTAAAGATCAATGCAGATATAAAATAGTGTGGTATTCTTTGCTATTCTGAAAACAGTAACGTACCAGCCCTGTATTCTAGCTTTGGCAATAGTTTAACTCTTTTACTAAAATGAAAGCAAAAGGCTTTTCATACTGTGACACAACAGCGTACGAATTGGAAAGAATCTTCTTGCTCCTTTGAATTTATACCTTAATACATTAGTTTTGATATGCTGACTAGGATCAAAATGACACTGATGACAAAAACTGCAAGCACTGCTTTAATTCATGCATACATACAGTTCTTGTAGGAATCTCTCTAAACTACTTGACATCCTGTGCCAGTGAGTTCCACTGAGTAATAACTTTGCATAAAACGTTACTTCATATGTTGGCTTTTAATTTCACTGACCATCCCCTTGTCCTTTTAATGCTGGAGAAAAATAAAAGGAAATACTTCTGTCACAAGACTTCTTACTGGAACAATTATAAAAATTCACTTAAGAAAAAGTACCTGTCCTCTGTCAGGTAGTAACACAGTTGTGTATTTTCATATAGCCAAAGGAATTATATTCATATCAAAAGAAAAACATTTATCAAAATATTTGCTTTCAGACTTATTTACTGTTTATTATTTTAATTTACATCAGTTACTGCTTGCAAAACTTCCAGGGAAATATTTTTAATTTTTTTTTGTCTTTTCCCACTGCATAGTAAATACAGCCTTTTCAGTATTTCAGAAGCATAGTACTATAGAAATGTTAGGGCCTGCTTCTGCTACAAATGAAGTTAATGGGAAAACACCAACTGACTTTATCAGGAGTTAGGTCAGGCCCCAGACTTGCAGCTTTTGAAATTTCATAGTTGAAAATTTTCTGGCTAATCCTCAGAACTGACTACTTCTACAACTATAACATTATTTACAATTTTATTTATATGTACTTCTTTATTACAATATGTAATATCTATGTTCCTTGTAAAGGTTACTATTTTATAGAAATTAGACTGAAGTTATTGCCAATCAACCTTTTAATAAACTTAAGTGGGATGACTTTCAGATTTTTCTCAACGTACAATTCAGTTTTTATTCCTTCTTGCTATCTCTGACAACTGCTTAACTACTTTAATTTCAAAGCCTTTTTCAGTGTAATAAAAATGTCCTTTTGGTAGAAGTTTATTGGTCCCATTTCAAATTACGCTCTAAAACATTCTTATACTGATGAGGACTCATTATTTTAGCAGTTTTTCTGTTTCAACACAGTATATAAAGCCATGCCTCTCAACCAACCAACCTCAGTATAAAAGTGTATGTGAGGTCAAACAGATTGCTCATCAAATCTTTGATCAAGTTGTCTGATCACATATAGACGCAACTGTCTGAATTGTTGCATATGTTGTATAATGTTATTATACATATTTAAGCATTTCCATTATTGACCGCTGCTTATATATGTATATATTAACTTGCTGGTCATAAAACTGCAACAAAGTACAAGATATACCAATACTGAATTAAGACCTCTTGTCTTGTCTCCCAAAATTAAGAAAAATCTGTGTTCTTTATGATTGACCAACTCATGAAGTTGTGCTTCAAATATATTCCAAAATTAAACTGTGAAGTTAATGTCAAATACTGTGTTGTAACTTTAAATATAACTGACATATTAGAACAGATAGATGGGTAATTATGATAAACTACACAATAGTGCTACTGTAGATAATATCATTTATCAATCCTGTGGTCCCCATCATTCATGCATTTACAGTTTGGGAATACAGTGACTGCAAAGGATAATAATTCATAATGGCTGCATTCTCAGTACTTCATGCTAGCTCACTAGACAAAATAAAAAAGGTTAATTGTATAACTGGAAAAATGTAAAATTTTATTCCAAGAAAATTAACAAGCTACACAGGTAAATTTTGGCAAATGCAACTTTATATTGAAATCCACACATCTGTATCTGAAAGAAGGAAAGACTCACAGACTCTAATGTATTTCTAAAACACTAAGAAATCATATTATATGCTTTCACAAGTTAAAACTTAAATAATTTAAAACAACCAATACACCAAAATGTGCAGAAAATATAAACAAGACTGTGCCTTCAGTAGAATAAATGCTTCACAAATTGTGCAAGATATCATACTAAGGCTGCGGTCTCCCCATGACAGCTGTCTCAAAATATAAACATACATCAACTGCCTGTGTTTCTCAGAACAAACTAGAAAGGGCGGCACACCTAGAAAAAAATCATATAATCCCAGTGATGTGCAAATTGATTTTGGGAACCATTGGAGTAAAAAGGAAAAAAGAGGACTAAGTGATATTTCATGCACTCCCAAATGACTGACCAGAGTTATTGATTCAATTTTCCTTGCTTATTTGCTTCAATGCTAAACAAAATGGAAGATACTAGATAACCCTTTAAGGCAACATGTGTTTATTCTGTATAATTATAACTCTTCAATTATGATTGGATATTATCGTTAACGTTGCCTAACAGACTGATATCTAGCTTTTTTAGAAAATATAAATAAGAGTCTATTAAACTTTATACCAAATCAGCAAAAAACACAGAATACAGTTAAATGTTAGTAATTTCACTGTTAAGGAAAATGGTATTTAGAAAGAGTAATATATTTGGAAAAAAAAACCTAAATTCGAAATCTGAACAAAAATACTGCTTTGGAATGCTCCTCAAACTTACTCACAAGGCAAACAGATTTGTAAGTGTGATAATCCAGTAATGCATGGCACATCTTTAATCAGTTACAGTACTTGAGTCCCCAGTTTTCAGTCTTTGCAAAATAATAATTGTATGAAATGTTTTAAAGGTCTTCAGATGTCTAAAATTAGTTTTATCAACACATTAACCTCATATCAACTTAATTTATTAAGATGTCCAATGCTAATCTTTCTGATGTTCTTATTTTATGTAGTGATATACACAGCATTTAGCACTGATACTTAGCACCTGCTACTTTCATAATCTAGATTTCAACCACATAAAGGAATTCAGGGCAGTAGTTCAGTCCTTTGTTCTTAATTACAAACCTTCAGCAGTGGTCAGCAGGAACATGTTTAGGTTTAAAACAGGATTAGAGGTGAGCTATTGCAAAGACTGCAGAATGTTGCCCAAATCCTTACAGCTGCTGACATCCCATTCTTGATTTTCTCCTCAAGACATGGCTACAGGCCACAATTGCTTAGCAGAGAATGGTAGTGTTTCACAAGGCTAAAGATTTACAGATGCTCCCTCATATAACACAGTAAGGTTCCCTTGGTAACCTGGATTTTCTGCAGTAAAGAAGGGTTGTGCTGAAACAGCGCCTCAGCTCCCTGTTGGAGAAAATGCAGACAAAAGGATTGATTCCAGCTTGGGCAAAACTCATCCAGACAGCGGCTGTTAGAAATCCCCCAGGTACTACAGGCCCTCTTGCAAAAACTCTCCAGTAACAGGCTACCAAATAGGGACCCCACAAGGTCAGAAAGAGAAATGTCATGATGTAGAACATTCTGCTGATTCTCTTCTCCATTTTGAACTCATCTAAAACCAGTAGCCTCCTCCTGCCTGTGGTGTTCGCATTTTGCCTGATTCCCAACAAGGTTGGAGGTGTGGGACCCCTTCCGAATCCAGCCAGCCAATTAGCAGCTGCTTGACCACTCGCTCCAGGACCATGAAAAGTCCAGTTCTGGCTCACTGCTGCAACAAACTGGACTGGCTTCATTTTCCTGCGATCGTGAACAAAAAATATCAGCTTGAGGTAGACAAGCTGTGTGGCTAGGAGGATAAGGGCAAGAAGAAGCATAAATCCCAAGGAATCATTAGCCCTGAAGGAACGATGCTGGAAAGTGCATTGGTCTTCCTCCCTAATGAACGAGTAGGTGCCCACATCTAAAACTGGGGGGAAAGCCATGGCTACAGAGAGAGTCCAAACCATACAGATAACAGCCAAACAAGTCCAGAAGGTCAGTCGTTTCGTATAAAAACGGTGGTGGGCAATAGCTAAGTATCTTGTGACGCTTATGCAGAATAACATGAAAGCAGTGTGAAAGCAGGACAAAACCCCCAAAAAGGCAATCACCTTGCAAGTAAGAGTCCCGTACGTCCAAGTAGAGCCATTTTTCACAGAGGTGAAAACAAATGGGAAACAAATTGCAGATCTGAGGATATCTGAGCAGCAAAGATCCAACAGGAAGTAGTAAGGAGCTCTATGCAAGGTCTTATCTTTGACTAGCAAAATGGAGATCAGAAGGTTACCCACAACACTGACTCCTATTATGAAACCCAGTGAAGTCAGTTTCAGAAAAGCTGTTAAAGGAGAGAGATTTTGTAAAATGTTGTCAGCTGCATGGCTGTAGTTCGCCATAGATGGATGGATGATATGTATATTGCCTCAGTCAAGTCTCATGATCTATATTTAAGAACAAGGAAAAAATAGATCCATACATCTTACTGAAAATGTAATCCACAAACAGAACTGATCTTGTGTCTAGTCATACAGTACATCCTCTTCTTTCTGATTTGTCATGCCATCAAAATATCTGAAAAAAAATCGAGCTATCAGTTCTTAAGTTAACACAAAATGATGTCAGAAAGTGTTAACAAAGATGTTAATTTATGGAGAATCAAATGAAGTTGTAAATTTGAGTACTATTGTTTGTTTTTAAAAATCACGAGGCTTTTTTTTATATACTTACTCTTTAGTATGATTGATTATTGACAGATTTGGCTTCTTACAGTTTCAGGGCTGACCAATGCCCCTAATATTTGGTAGCACGTATAATGTCACAGCTAAAGCCTCAGAGATTTTATGAATCAAAAGATTCCCAGTTTGCAAACCCAAGAGTTAATCACTGACATCTTTTTTAAAAATCCCCAAAGACCACTGATGTTTTGACATTACCTACATTTATTTTATGTCTACTGTATTTGTCAATGTTTTAAGAGGCAGCTGCTATGTTGATACGGATCACACCCAAAGAAAGCCTGCAGAATTTATGTTTTTTAACCCAAGTCACCAAAGCACATTAATCACAGTTTATGCATATTGTAAGAGAAACAGTATTCATGATCCCCCTCCCTTCCTTCTATAAACCATAATTTTATCGTTTAGGCTTTTAGATAAACAGGTATCCAGACAGTCGATAGCAGTATGCTTTAGGGTGTCGTTCCCTCCCCTCCCCCCCCCCCCCCCCGCTTTAATGCAAATCGTTAAAGCCTCCACATAATTCATAATAAGCAATGGTCAGTGTAAATACTGAGCAAAAATAGGCAACACAGCCAAGATTTAATGCCCATTCTTTCGGGAGGGCTAGTTTCAGTTATGCTTAGATAAACATATAAATTGATATTTTTTTTAGCTAATTAGGGCTACGCGATTCCCACTAATCCTCCCAGTGAATCCTTACCAGAACAAATTTCATGCAATAAAATAAAATAAAATAAAGAGCTGTCTGTTGCTGGTGTTTTTTTTGGTTTTGTTTTTCTTTTTTTTTCTCCCTCCAGAGCCAGGGACAGGAGCCACAGCAGGCATGATCGGGCTCCTTCGTTATTCACACGAAGTGTCTCCTATGCCACCTCGAGTGTACAAAGGATATTCCCACTGAATCCCAGCAAAAATCCTTCCATTCTTACCGTCCACAAAAGAGCCTGATTGCTGCTGTGTAAACAGAGGCTGATCAGATCATGGCATCGTTTTAAAACCATGAAATCAGGCTCCCCCTCCCCCTCCCGCCAGCCCCGCCGCTCCCCCTCCTCCGTGGATCTGTCCCCGCGGCGGCCGGCCCTGCCTCCGCACACACTCCCGCACGCTGCACACCCGGCGCTCGCTGGCACCCTCACACCGCCGCTGACACACACATACACTCACACACTCACGGGCACAGCCGCTCCCCCTCGCCCCGCCATGCAGGGCTGGACTGCGCCGCACTGCAAGGCAGACCGGGTGCCGCTGCTTGGCATCAGCCGCATCTGCCAGAGCCGTGCGAGAGCCCCCCGCGGCGGGGAGCTGGGGTGAGCGGAAGAGGCATTGTCTGTGAGCGCTTCCATCATGCCGCTTCTTTGGAAATCACCCCCCAGGCCCGCTCCCTGAGCGGGGGAGCCCTCCCCGCACGCACCTGCAGCCGCGGCAGCCCTCCGCGCCCCCAGCCCTCTCCTCCTACCTGTTGTTGCCGGAGATCCCCACATGCCAGAGCTGCTGCTTGCCGCCGACCGAGGGCTGCTTTATCCTGGCAGTCTTTTCTGTTCTCCTCTGCTGTCTTTCATGCTTCGCTCTCTCAATCCTTTTCTTTTTCCTTTTTTCCTTTTTTTTTCTTTTTTTTCTTTTTTTTTTTTTTTTTCCTCGGTACCTTGGCTGAGGATCCAGTCAGTGGCTCTGGCCGCGCATGCTCGCCGCGCCTCCCCCCCTGCGCGCCGAGCCCCGTCCTCCCCTGTCGCAGCGCCACAATCTCTCCCAGTAACGCAGCGGCGGCGGCCGCCTCGATGAGGGCACAGCAGCCTCGGCGGCGGCAGCTGCGGCTGTCTCAGAGAGGGCACGGCAACCTCCGCGGCGACAGCAGCGTCCTCAGTGGTGTGCGGGCAGCCCCGGCGGCAGCAGCAGCAGCCTCCTCAGTGATGGGAAGGCAGCATCCTTAGTGATGGGAAGGCAGCCTGCTTGGCAGCACGTTCCCATCGCGATGCATAGCCGAGCTGGATTTATTGGCGAGCCTGGTCAAGTCAGTGAGGAAAGGGAGGGGAAGGAATCAGGTCCTGTGCTTCTTGTTTATACCTCTGGGCTCCCCCTCCCGCCCCTTTCGTTTACAATAGGGGTCTGGAAGCACCCGCCGCGTTGCGCGTTGCAGCCTGTCAGGAGAGGGACCGGGCGGTTTCTTCAGCTGCCGGTGCTTGATGTTCCCGCTCGTGGCTCCTTTTCCTTTCACCCGATTCCCAGCCGGTGAATTCCTTCTTCCTGACCCCCGAGCCAGGCAGGACTCCTTAATAAGTGCCGTTCTTCGTGGAGGGCGCATTCGCCGCGGGGCCGTGAGGACACCGCACCTTCGCCCCTCGCAGCCCTTGGAGCGGCTTCCCGACTCGCAGCCCGAAGCCGGCGCAGAGCCGTCAGCGCTCTCGCTTCATGGCGGCGGGGATGGATCCGATGTCAGCCCGTTCCGTCCGTGGCAGGGCTGGCGTTCCCCTGGGCGCGCAGGGCGGCAGCGGCGGCCGCCGCGGAGGAGCGCCCGCCCGAGCCGGCGGCCGGCGTTGATCGATCCCGAGCCGTCCCGATGATGTCATGCGGGCCGGGGGGCCGAGGCGGCGGCGCCGGGAGGCGGCAGGCTGTGGCCTGGGCCGCCGCAGGGGCCTCCCGACGGCCCCCGCACCCGCTGGTGCCACCGCGGTAAAACCACGAGGGAGCGGGAAGGATTTGGATAAGGCTTGAAAGAGCACGTCCCTCCGCCCTCCCACCTCTTCGGATTGTGTGGAAGTTTATCCGGGAGAAGAGGGAACATGAAATCCATGCCCCAAGAGTAATTCGCTTTGACTGCAAGGCAGTTGAGGAACAGCTTGTTTTGGGTCGAGAGATTTGGATCCTGAGGAACTTCTTCACTGGGAGCTTCCGTTCAAGGCAGAATAAATCCTTCTGGGGACAGATTTATGGGGTTGATTCATAATGTGTGTCACATCTATGAGACCGTTAGTAGACTACAGGCATTTTTTAAGGCTGTTGTCAAGTTTGGGTTCTTTTTTTGGCACTTACTAAAAGGCATTGGAATTGGTGGCCAAACCACAAAATCAACTTCAGTAACAGTCTGACCAAGCCCAGAGGTCTGCAGCCACTGGAAAATATAGTTATTTAAAACCAACATAACACCATTTCAAACATGTGACTTGTTTCAGCTAAAATTTATTCTTAGGCAGAAAACCCACGCAAAGCTCAGGTATCACACTTTTTTTTTTTTCTGTGAATGTAATTATGACAACTTCATGTTGGTGCTCATCTTTGGGGTGGTAGGTGTTGGGTGGTTATTAAAGCTACTACTTCAAGACGCACTTTTCATTTCCCAATTATCTAAGCTAAGCAGACCTCTCCAGCTATCCTTTTTCTGTTGTTAAATATATGTACCCACAGTGACACAGAACATGACTTTTAAAGTAATTCTTAAAATATGAAGGGCAAGTAAGTAGCTAAGGCAGCAAGAGCAGGCACTTTAATAAGTCTGTCTAATATAGCAAAGAATTCTACAAAAGCCATGCATGAAAATGCAACATTTGCAAGGCAAGAGTAGGAAGATTTATAATATGTGGTACATATTATGTACCACACTGTATGGTCATGGTCAGGGCCTATCCTCACACTCTGATACATGATTTTTTGTTTAGAGTAAACAATACAATGCAATCATAATAGTAATAAAATAGATTCAGTGCAGTAGGTTTTAATCTTTTCTATCTGTGCTTTCTCAGAGTTGTCACAGAATTATATTGCATTAAAGTATTTTAAAACTTGCTTTCCTTTTTGACCTGTCACAGACTGCTTAGAAGTAATCCGTGGACTTCAGAATTCATTCAGAATTCAGCCACCAGTTCAGCATTAATCCATTTGTCATCATAGGTGTAACCTGAGAAGCAGTGCTCTAATTTTGTTCAACAAAATGTAGACATCCAGACTGAAGTGACGTATGATAGCTAGTTTTCCATTGTAGTTAATGCCGAGGAAGACATGCGTTCATCATCCGAGTCACAAGTCTAAAAGCCATCCTATGGCTTGAACTCTATTCTTTTTGTCCTAAGGGTAAAGACAGGCAAGAGAAAGCTTTGCTACAAAGTAAGAAATTTCTGGTGGGCTGACATAATGCTGTGTTAAGCTGTTGCACCAGAAGCAGGTCACATCCTCCATGGAGGGAAAAAAATCCAAGAAGTCATGGGGTTGGGAATCTGGGAGGTGAAGGCAGATGCCAACAAAAATGGCTCCATGAAGCAATAACCTGGAAACGAATGTGCAATTGGAAGGCATGGAGAAGATGAGATCTGTAACGACAGGTGAAGAGATCTGTGCTGACTAGTTCTTCAAAACAGCTGAGCTAGAGATATGAAAGGTTAAAAAAAAAAAAGTGAGGCAGCCCTTGTTTGCAAAGTGAGTGGATTAGGGGTAGCAAAGAAGAATTTCTTGGGGCTTTCCTGGATCCTGAATAAATTGCCCACCACACAATATAAGGGGACAACACTAAGGGAAACAAGAAGGAGGTTCAAAAACACAGAGGACCTGTGTCCCATATAGGCATCTCCAAAGAAAGAAGTGATTACTCTCAGGGAAATAAATATGCCTTTTTTGTTTGTTAGTTTGGGTTTTTTTGTTCGTTTGCTTGTTTATTTTACTTACATAATGCTGTTTCCCAAGAAGGAAGGGTAAAGGGAGAGAGCGTAAGAGAAGTGTGAGCAAAGCACACACAAGAGTGTTCATTAAAGCTATCAACACATTGATTAGAGCTTTCATTAGAAAATGAGAGATCCAAGATTATTTCCCCAATTTTCTGACTTAGATCAAAGATGTGAACCATCTCCATGTTTAGACAACTCTGCTGCAAAGATCTTGACAGTTATGGTACAGAGCTCTTTCATTTAGTCCTAATGGAGTTATTTAATAAGCATGGCCAAGAAAGTCACTGGTGAAATACTCAGCTTTGTTGCTGATGACTGAGGATCCTGTATTCCAGTTGTTTATTTTTTTTCCAATTTAGATACTGTTCAAGAATGACCCAGGAGCTGTGTCTAGTGAATTGGATGCACTAGGCCCATTCAGAAGTCAAGATCATCTTATTGGAGAACCCTATTTTGGTATTCTCATGATATCTCTATGATATCTTTGGCATCTTCTGCAAGTCTGGGCAGCTCATTCCCATGAAGTGGTACTTGCCACCTGATTTCTTTCGAGGATATGTGCCCTGAAATTCTATACCACAGTTGTGAGCCAGGTGAGAATGCAGGGTGATTCTCATTGTTTTGAACTTTTTCTTCAGAATGGGAGAGGTTTCTGAGAAGTCTGACACAGAGAAATTTCACTAATAGAATCTGAAGTAGAGATAGGGCTAGAAGACGGGCTAGTGATGACAAGTAACTATCAGTTGAAAAGATGGGGTGAGATATTGGCCTCATCACGGTGGGTAACATCTCTCAACTATTTCAGTGGAATGAGGATTTCAGCATGGGGCCAGAAGTTGTGAATACCTAAGTGTAAAGTACTCATGTCCCTTTTGTCTTGACCATTTCAGTAAGTTACGTGTTTATACACTGTCTTGAAGTTTGTATGTATGCAATGTCAACCCAATCTCCATAATGCAAACTCTGAAGCATTGTAGGATTTTCCAACATTTCTGCAAAACAGGAGATATAATCTGCAAGGTGTGCTCACTCCTGTGCAGAGGCCAGTGCAAGATTTATTGCTTAGGAGACTATGATTGATGCTATTGAAGTACATCCTTCTCAAAGGGCTCAAGGAATTCTTCCAAGGGAAATTTCTTACCTGTGCAGTAGATTTGTGCAACTTCGGAGTAGTATTTAAGTAGGACTTGTATAACATGGAGACCTGTGTAGGACCCCTGCACAATAGAGAATTTCACCTGCAATATATTTGGTTCCTGTCCTTGGTAAAGTGTTTTCAAAGCAAAGACATTTGTTGGCAGTGTCTGCCTCCTGGATTGGCTCTCAGCACAGACATAAATTTCACCCCATACTGAAAATCTCTCTAGTGGTCTCCATTCAGTGATGCATGTTTTCACCTATAACAAAATTATGTTCATGTGACTATAACAATTCTTATGGATAATAATTGTATTTTTTTAATGTTAGTGTTCAGCCAGATCCTCAGATGTTTTATAAATACTTCTCAAAAACATAGTTTGGTATTTAAAAAAATATTTCATAATTGCCTTTTGCTACTTAATTTTTGTTCTTAAATTAAGGTTTAAGTACAAATATGCATATGCTTATCTACTGACCATATGAAAAAGGCTTTGTCCTTCAGAGAAAACTTCTGCTCTATGTTACTCTAATGGAAGTGAGGCATCAATACGCTTCTGAAAATCCCTTTAGATACTCTCCTGTATCCTCAGGCTTCTAAACACCTTTTACCAGTTTGTTCATTAGGACTACGTTTTAAAGACTGGACACATGTTTTGCATCTATGTTTTGTAGATACAGTGTTAAACTGTTGTGCAATTTAGGTAGTGCAGACATGTAATTACTAGACTTTACTTGCATATCAGGTAGTTAGAAATGCAAATGAACTTAACTGTAGCCATGAGTAATTACCAATGTTAAATTGCACTGCTAATGACTTGTGCCTGCAAAAAGATAAGATGCATTTTTAAATTGCTGGACTTCACAAATAGTGGTTAAACATATATAATTTAGAGAAAAAGAGAAAAGAGAGTGTTAGAGAGTCAAAGGTCAATATGTGGTCTCTGTTGTTTGTGTGCCATATATGTGTTGTCCTGTACTGAAAAATTACCGAAGTGCTTGCTTTCACAGCCAAGGAGAAGTGATAACAAGTAACTTTAAAGAGATGGAGCCAGTCACATCTACAGAGATGCAAATCGGTGACTGAGCTCCACAGAAGGAAACAAACAAGGAGTTTATTAGTATCTGAAGAAGTAGTTTCCAAGTAGATACATTTGTTAAACTCATATTTTTGAATGGTTGAGAATAGTTGAGAATATTTCTCTAATATTGTAATCTTGGATCTCTCAATATAAATTGTATTTAGAAATAATGTTATATTCAAAATATAACCTTTAATCTGTTTAGCTCAAGTTTTGCGTTGTTTCATTGTTCTTTTTAATAGCAGAGAGTAAGCACTATCTTGTATGCCTGTATAACAAATCTTTTAATGTGAAGTGTTCTGAACTTGCAGTGTTATTAGTGGGAAGTATTGAAATTCTTATTCTAGTTTTTAGTTAATATGGGCAGCACTGTAGAGACACCTTAGTAACAGTGTCTACAATGAGATCCTGGACTATTGACCTCAGAAGGATGCTTGCTGTTATTGCCTGCATGCCTGGGGAGGAGAAGGAACCTTTTGCCAGAACATCAAGAGAATGTGAACCAAGCTTACTGAAGTTCCTGCTATATCTAGTTTCTCCACTCTCTTTCTATGCCAGAAAACCTGTTGGTGCTTTGGTAATTGAATGTGGAACAGGAAAGAAAATACTTTCTTCTTTCTCCGTTACAAAAAATAAAATACCATTCCTTACAAATCTTGTAGATGGGACTTGTGGAAGCATATGCATAGACACAGGGAATAATCTTACAGAAATAGTGATTCATTTATTGAATGAATTTTCATCTGCAGTTTAATTAATCAAATTCATTGTATATTTTTTAGTATAAACTACATTACAATATGTCTTTCAACTACTTTAAATACATTCCATTTGCTGATTTGTTTTCCTCTGCGCAACATACAGTAATGTGAATAAATCACAGTGTTACAATTCAGCAACCAAAATAGTTGAAAGGAATGATGCTGAACACAGTTAGGAGTTGATGACTGAATTACCATGGCTGAAAGGCATGATTTTTGCATGAGGCTTATCTAATCAATAATATGAAAGCAATCTGGTGAAAAACAGGTAGAAAGTCTTTGAGAGTTTCAAAGTTGAATTGGAAGTGCTGACTCAGGGCCATGCTAATGACTTTCTGGTTCTGATGCATAGCTAAGCAGTCTTGGTCTCTTTGGTTGACTGTTGTTCTCATGTCTTACCTTTTGACACTGTATCAATCACATTTGGATAGAAGGGGAGCGCTCCCACAAAAGATTTCCAGCCAGTGCAAATCATCACCTCAGGACCACTAAGACAGAAAGCTCTGTAAAGTTACTGCAGTGTGGGATCTGTTACTGTAATTTTAGAAGCTTTAGAGAGCTTGTAGATTTTCATTTTTAAATTGTTTGATTTGTGTTGTTTGTGCACCTCAGCTCTGCTCAGATACTATATTTTATAGTCCTTTTGTCTATGCTACTTTAACACCTGACTTTTCAATAAAATGTTTTCTCACAGACTATGCAATGCTCCTGGTTTACGTTGCTAAATGGAAATCCAAGTCTTGAAATCAACTAACCTTGCTGAAGCACACAGCAGCTCTGCAGCGTCATGGTCATTAACAGTGCCAATCACAGCATTCAGGAACATTTCTCTCCTATCACCATTACAGGCACCAGGGGAACAGCATGGAACGAAATGAATGGGGTTAGTGACATTACAGTACAGAATGCTTGCCTTGAGGGAGAAACCTGAAAAGGCTTGAGAGGCAGGGGAAGGATGACTTCTTCCAGCTGAGCTGCATCCAATGTTTTTATGCATCCAATTTTAAGCATAGACAGCCTCATGTATGAGATGCACATAACTTTACCAGTCATGTAAACCTACACTCTACCAAGCTCTTTCATAGTTTTCCAGAATGTATGGATATGTGCAGAATGCTTCTTTGTCAGGCTGAGGGGACTGCTGGGCTGGCAGGTGTTGCTCTTTTAGTGCTGTTGCCTCACTAGAGATCATTAGGATATAGTTGGGGCCTAATGAAGGGAATGATATTATTTTTTGTATACTTTCTGTCATGGTGCTATATAATGCCTAAGTGAATTTATGCACATTTCCTTCCCTTCACTGTGTTTGAAACCTAGAGGCTGATTTTGGTGAAGCCTGATACGAGAGAAGAGAGGTCTCAGAGGCAGGTGAGGTTCCAATAAATGTTATGAATGTAGTTGTTGGCTGCTTGTCCTAGAGTTTGCCTTTTTCCCTTGGCTGGCCACCACTCCCTAAGGACCTTGGTCTGTAACTGATGCTTCAGCATACAGTGCTGGTCAAAACTGGTCATGGCCTGGAGTCTTAATCTCTTCCCAGTCTGAACTCTTTGTGACCAGGCTTGGCTGAGCTCAGCTGTGGAGATGAACGGGACACTGGATATGGCACCATGGTTTCTGTAGCCAGGGCAGAATGGCAAGTAGCAAAGACCATGCTGGCAGGCCACACACATTCTATTGACCAGTTCATGTCAAACCAATCAACAGCCACACTGCTGAGTTCCTCCTTGCCTCTGCTGCAGTTACTGATCCATTTCTTCCGGTGCTTATAGAACTATTTGCGTGACTCTTATTAGTGCATAGGGATATATATCAAATCGATCACTTTTGTAGAGCTGATGTATATAAATACTTCCATTTTCTGCAATCTTTAAGGTTAAGTTAGAGGTGAAACATAGAATGGACAGTATGTTGTAGGATTAGAGTCTGTTTTGCAATAGAATTTTCTATTTCTAGCAATATACTGAGGGGGGATTTAAAAATAATAGGATAAAATAGTATAACTGTCACTGACAGCTTTCAAAGAACTTTTAGGTTGTGCTTAGTGACAAAAATTAACAGTGTCAATGTAAGAAATACTCATTTTTTTCTGATATGACCTGTTCACATCTAGGTATTAGCCTTCCTATGGATTTATTGTTCACATTTTATTTTAATTTAATACATACAGTGTATTTTATATGAATGGATTTATATGTATGTATGTTATATATAGGTATTATATACTACAGTGCAATGCCTCTGGATTGATTTAAAACTTTGTAAAGAAAATATGAATGGTTAAAAAAAAGGTATACTGCTGAATGCTTTTGAATGCATAAGATTGAGACAATGGAAAGTAGGAGGAACTGCATGAATGCAGCTCTGATGCAACTGTAAAACTATAAATATAAATTTATTACTGCATTGCCTGTTTCATGTAGGTATGAAAGAATGGATGTTTTATTTGAAATGTCACCTATAAAACTAGTCAAGCCTAATGTTAAAAAATGGCAGTATCTTTTGCTTAATTGAACTAGTATTTGCATATAGTCAGGCAATGTTTGAGTGTGGTATTTGAAGGAAAGGGCTCAGCACTGTGCTCAGCACTGCTGCTGATGTACCTTACCTGAACACAGCACTCAGATCAGACTTGTGTAAGGACATTGCTGGGAGGGAGACATTTAGGTCATGCTCTGTCTCACATCCGGATCACAGAGATTCTGCACTTTGCAGTCTTGGGCAGTTCTGCACATGAGTGGAAAGTTTGCAACCTCAGGTCTGAAGTGTAAATGTCAAAAGTGAGCACTGATAAGTCTTGCTGTTGCTGCACTGAGGGATTTCTGGGTCCTTTTTTGGAGGGTTTACATCCTAAATTCTGTTCAAGTCATGTTTTAGATATTTAAACTACAAAACCATATTAAGCTTTTACAGTTCCTCACTACATAATTTTATTAAACCTCACTGAACTTATTCTCCAATATTAAATCAAAATGTACAAATAAGAGATCTAAATAACAGTAATCTGTTTTTCCTAATCTGAGATATGTAATTGGACAAAAAAGTGCTCTTTTAATGATTCAACACTGTTCCTCACAGTACAGTACCAACACTAGCCAAGTAAAACATACCTCTTGTGTAATTCTATGCTACATTGTAAAGTTGGTATTAATGTAACACTTCAAAAGCTAACAGAACTTTTAGTTGATATACTGTATCTCTCTATTATGTACAATATTTCTTCATAAATATGCATGCATAACAAAACTGTGGCAATTTGAGGAATTTATGTAAAACTTATGAATTCTCTTTGATATCGCAGGTCCTCAAGATATACCTGTTTCAGCCTGCATGCTCTATATTGAAGAAGAGCAGTTCTTTCTTTTTTCCTAATGTTTTTATCACACTGAATTTTCAAAGGACATTGTCACAAGCCCAACCATAATGAACATAATGAAATGCTGACAACCTGACATAAAGTGGAAGACCTTCAGACAAGAAGAGCTGGGAATTGCTCGGAATGATTTACTTGCCCATGTGGCTTAGTTACCAAAACATGGATCACATCTTGCGAAAACTTGGTAATGCTGAAAGAGAAATAAAAGGTAAAAAAGACAAAGTGACTTAATAGCCATTCTGGAGTAAGACAGTGTCACTCAGTGCCATGGTCTAGTAACCGTGGCAGTGTTGGATCAACAGTTGGACTTGATGATCTTGGAGGTCTTTTCCAACCCGGTTGATTCTATGATTCTATGATTCTATGATTCTGTGATAAGACAGAAGAAATCAGAAGAAAAAACTTGGAGCAGGAATGCAAGTTATTTTCTGGTGTCACAGACAGAGGCAGTTGAGAACACAGAATTAATGGAATTGCAAGGCTAGATTCCAATTCATTTTTGACCAGTTTAGACAAACCTAGTTAGATAATAAATGGAGCTGGGATAGCCTTCAGTGGATATAGAGAAAAGTTGGAGACAGCAAAAGTAAAGGTCTTAATTATGAACCTTTCAGACTTCTGCTTCACTTGGCAGTCTTGAAGTACAATTATGAATCTACTGAAATCAAAACTATTTTAAGGTGAAGTAGGTTTTCAGCCTTTAAACACTTTAACCTTTCCTTAAAAATATGTAAGCTGAGAATATGGATATTAAAATATGGCTCCTAGTGAACAGAGTCAGTAAGATGCCTTTCAAAAAAGAAAATAAAGCTAATTGTTTCTTTTTAATGTGAAAAACCCCACATGTTTAATCATACTTGGTTTTTGAAATTGAAAAATAGAAGAATTATAATAGGATGAATAATTACTGGGACTAAGAATATGTTGAGATTTTAACCTTGGACTTCCAAGTGCTGAAATGAAGAAAGAGATACAAGTCTAGTAGACTTTGACTCAGCGTTATGGTTTAAGGTTTAGGTATGGTGTAATGTGAATAAAACTGCATTATACAGCAGTTTTAAGAAAGGATTTATGAAGCCTCTCTACCAGGGAATAGTGAAGAATTTGTTCTGGTCTGTTCAGTATGAGGATCCCAAAAGGAATTTTTGGAACCAGCATAGGTTTCTATTATTTCTGTGGTAAGTTTAGAGAAACATAGGTACTTATAAAACTCTTTACAAATGTACCAGTTCCATAAAAGCTACACATTTCTCAACCTTTGTAATAAGACCAGAAATAGTTACTGTAAGCAGGTGGCAGGGATCAACTGTTTCAAAAAATGAAAACCACAGTCTTTCACTCATGAGGTTTATTTCCTTAGTTTTTATTTCTTGTGAAACCAGAGTACAGCTTTTGAAGCACAGGACAAAGGGAAAGTGGGTTTTCATTACCAGATAATGAAAAAACAAAAACCCAGTGCTGGAAGAGGACATGGAACTCTCACGGAGCAAATTGCTCAGCTACTACTGCATGAAAGAGAGTGTATTTAAGGTATGTCTGTCAGAGCCCCTTTGCCCTGTTTCTATGACATGTACTTCCCAAGACCTGTATTTAACACCAAATCAGGTAATTTTCATTGTCCTGAGTTACGACAGTTGACATTATGATATATTAAGGCAGCAGTCTGACAACTATTATTTACAGCCAATTTCAGATTATTTTGGTAGTGTGCATAAAGTGATCACCTGATCTACACTCACTATTGGAAGGTCAGTATTCCTTTGGAAGTGGAAGGAATTTTAATTCTTAATTCCTATTAAATGTATTGGGAGTTAAGCAGAGAAACCTCTTGCAAAACTCATAAAAGTTCATATTTCTAGTGCTTTACATTTCTATCTACTGCTATAATAATTTCCTTGCTGGCCTTTCTGAAATTGAGAACATGTAATCCTTTTTACTGGAATTTCAGTGTTACTTCTGGACAGGAAAAGAAAATTTATGAAGTTCTCATTTAATGCACAGATCTTCATGTAAACTAGGTGAGGAGAGTTCTTGAGGAAGAGTTTGACACAGACACAAAACAGATTGCTCTTATTACTAAAGTAATAAGAACAACAGGGCAGAAAGGTAAGCAGATGTGCATCAAATGTGTACAGCACACAAAGATTAAAAATGTGTGCGGAGGCGCTTTATATTGGCATGGTGTCCTTGAGAGTGGGCTCTCTGGTGGATTTCCCTTTGCCTTGGTTGATAAATCTTGGGGTTGGGCAGGGGGATAAAACAATGGACTTGAACACACTAGTTCTGATGTGTATTTGTGGAATAAGAGTGGGGAGAATAATTTTTTCTAATATTTATTGAGATGTAGGTCAAATAATTTACTGGTAGCAGACTGAGAGGAAAAAAAAAGACAGAATCTATTTTAAGAACCAATTTAGATTTTCACATAAATGGAAATCAAGAATAATTCTACTGCATTACACAGAATTATAAGGGCTGGTGCAAGGTCAGAATGAAGCCTCTTGTGTTTTCTGTTCAAAATGAATTTAAATCAGGATGACTGCACTGATTTCAGCAACTTCAGGCAGTTTTTTAACCAGATGAAAATTTGGCATTCAGCTATTACAATAAATAATTCAGCTAATATTTTTTTAAGGGAAAAGATGGGGATGGAGTCTAATGTGGCTGCAGTTCCCCATGAGTATCATCTGGTGCAAGGTGCACTTCTGGTCGAATGACAGGGACCCCTCCATCCTATCAATGTAACTACTGCAATCAAACCTGTATTTTGCCTTTGACCTTGTCCTAAATTACCACTGATGCCAATGGGAACTCCATGTGCAACAAAATTTTTTATTCTGGCTCTCAAATCTTAATATTTTCAAAACGTTGACTTGGGCAGTAGTTGACATAATTCTCATTTGGGGCTTTGCACTGAAGCACTTGAATTCCATGTGGAGTACAGTACTAGCCCCATAAACCCATGTCTAAAAATCCCACTCTGAAAAGAGGATTATTGAACATGTGCTATATTTGCTCCCTTTTTTCCATAACCTTTTAATGCCTCAGGGATTGAGTTTCACTAGACGCAGTGGGAGAATCCTGGTACATCTGGTTTCCCTGTGGTCTTACATGATGACTGAACAGCCTCACAGCTTTTGCAGTCAGGTTCCCTATGGGCTCACACTGTGATTAGATTTGTTCATCACAAATATATCCTTGTTTGCCATAAAGATACAAGTGAATTGAGCTTCTGTTTATGCATCCCATTTACAACTAGGACTTCACAGAATCATACAGTAAATTAGGTTGGAAAAGGCCTCTGGAGGTCACCTTGTACATTTCTTGGCTCGATCTCTTTCCAAAGATGATTTCTTTTTCCCCTTTTGTGGATGGACAATTTGGAAATATCCTTTCAGCTGACAGTGTCCTCTGCTTTTCTACTTCTCCAGGATGCACTAATCCCAGCCCACACAGATACTGTATTTTAAAATATTGTATACAGGGTATTTAAACATTAAGTGTACCAACAAAACTAAATTTTGAAATGTGAAATTTGGCATGTAAGAATGTTAAAAATGCATAAGCCACACAGATATTCCTGAATGTCTAAACAAACAGCTCATCACCTATCTGCTTTTGTCACAGCAGGAGATGACTCCATGGAGCTAGAGGGTAGCAGTAGCCTGGGCATGCATTTGGCACCCAGGGAGACACAGCTGTCTGTCACTTCCCAGGCAGGATTTGAGGTTAGCCAGCATCCCATGCATCAGGACAGCCTGCTGCCATAACCCTGGCATGGGGCATGGTTCTGGCAAAGTTATGTGGGATTTAGAAGACACAGTTTGGTCATCCCTTTAGGAGAGCTTGATTTCAGTTTAGGACAATAAATTTTTTTGAGATGACTTCATTGAGATTCTCACCAAGGCTGTATTTATTATTAGATAACACTGGCTTGTTCTTGGAAAAGCACTTTTGGCCTATTTTTATTGTAAAATATTTTTTGGGATTTATGTTTTCTTTTTCCAAATACAATAGAATGAAAAACATGGCTCTGTGACATTTATTGCTCAATACTGGTTTCTTATTGGCAACAGCTCCAAATATACAATCAACATCTTTAATCTTTATGAAGAGATGAAAAGTTACTTAGGTAGGGCCCATTGCAATCTTATTTTTTATGAAAATGGACTTTTTTTTTTTTTTTTAGTAGACACAGACTACTTTATAGATGCTATACTGTCTGCAATTATCAGATAGACTTTTGGAAGTTGACCACAAATGGCCTTTCTGAAAAGACTAAATTTTAAAAGAGACCTAATTTTTCCTTGCTATTCATGCAGACATTGAAATAAATATATGCTTTTGAGGAAAAATGAGTCAACATGGCTTCAACTGATTCTCCTGGTTATTTGAATAGATTCAAATAAAATTTAAAACTGCTACCATGGGACTTATGAATCATGTTAGGTTAAATTCTGAGAACTAAGTGCAGGTATTGAACATGTAATTTCCATAGCCATATCAGTTCAGAAGTAGGTTGGCAGAAAATATCTTGAACAGTTCTAGAATTAAAGACATTCTCATTTCACAGGTAAGTCATGAAATGGAAAGCGAAAAAAGTGACAATTTTCTTCACTTCAGTTCTCCCAAGATTAAGGGTGGTCATGTTTTAGGACTTGCTTTTCTGTGAAAGGGTAGAGAAGGGACATGCAGTTGTACTATTTATCATTAGCATCATCACAGTGGGTGCAAAATGCTGCACAAACAGAAGAAGAGAGAAACAGAAGAAAAAGACAGACCTTTCTCTTCTAAGTTTTACAGGACTGTGTTGTTCTGCAGTATTTTAACTCCACTCAGGAAAAGAAGGTAACTTCCATGCTTTTATATTTGCCAAGTGGAGAGTAGCAGTATGAAAATGTATGCAAAATTTTAGTGCCTTCAATGAATGGCAGCTGAGAAAACCGATGGTACTGTTGGTTCCAGTCAAAATTTCCAAGGCAACAGCTAGTGAGGAGGAACACAGACAATATAGGAAGGCTGAAGGAGAATACAAACTTTAACCCAAACCAGCAGCAAGCTCTAATTTTCTACAATCGTGTGCTTAGGGACACAATTCTCTTTTCCCCAGCTCTAATGTTTGCAACTCCTAGGTCTGATGGAGGGCACTCTGCTTTCAGGCATTCACTTATACTGTGTAGTACACCCTCAGCAAATTTCCTGATGTCTCCAAACTGGTGCAGATGACACACAAGAGGGAAGGGATGCCATCCAGAGGAACCTTGACAGGCTGGAGAAGTAGGCCTCAATGAACAACTTCATGAAGTTCAACAAAGCAAAGTGCAAGACCCTACACCTGGGTTGTGGCAATCCCAGACACACTTACAGGTTGGGCAGAGACGTGATTGAGAGCAGCCCTGAAGAGAAAGACTTGGGGGTGATGGTTAATGAAAAACTCAACATGAGCTGGCAGTGTGCACTCACAGCTGAGAAAGCCAAACATCTCCTGGGCTGCATCAAAAGGAGTATGGCCAGCAGGTCAAAGGAGGTGATTCTTGCCCTCTACTCTGCGCTTGTGAGACTTCACCTGCAGTGCTGCATATGGTTCTGATGTGCCCAACATAAGGACCCGCACTGTTGGAGCAAGTCCAGAGAAGGGCCACAAAGTTGCTAAGAGGAGTGGCTCACCTCCTGTGCAAAAACAGGCTGATAAATTTGGAGCTGTTCAGCCTGGAAAAGGCTACATGGAGACCTCATAGCAACCTTCCAGTATCTGAAGAGGGCCTACAGGGAAGCTGGAGAGGAACTCTTCATCGGGACCTGTAGTGACAGGACAAGGAATAACAAATTGAAAGAGGGGAAATTTAGGTTAGATACTAGGAAGAGGTTTTGCACAGCTGGGGTGGCTAGACACTGGAACAGGTTGCCCAGGCAGGTTGTGGATGCCTCAACTCTGGCAGCGTTCAAAGCCAGGTTGAATAATGCCTTGAGCAACCTGGTCTAGTGGGAGATGCCCCTGATCATGGCAGGGTTGGGACTAGATGATCTTTAAGGTCCATTCCAACTTCTTAACATTCTATGATTCTATGATTATACAGGTCTCTTTGTTAAGCAGTCTAAAGGACATTTTGTTTTGTTTTTCTCATGAAAATCTCTTTTGATCTGATCAGATGAATGATCCAGAAACAAAAGCACTGCTGACTGTCTAGTGCTCCTGCACCTTAATGTGACAGAGTTTTCCACGCATGTTCAAATTTCATTACAGAGAAACTGAGCTAAGGAGACCAGTACAATGTCTGGAAACGTTTTGAATGCCCACATAATTTTATTGTTCTTTTAATTTTAGTTCAAAGAAGATGTACTTTTATGTTATTTACCATATCATACTTGATGTGTAACCACCAGCATGCTTGCTGGAAAACTTGCTTTCCAAATACTGGTAATGCAATACTTGGTGTTACTGTGTATTCCTGTGAACTTAAAATCTTCGTAATTTAAAAACTGGTTACATTCTTTAACAATTGAACACTTAGTGGTGTAGTCAGTGTCTAATATATTAAAAACTTGTCACTTCAAATTTCTGAAGATTGATTTCAGCAGGAATTAAGTGGTTTAGGTCCTGTGCATCTTCAGTCACATCCAATTTTGCCCCCTATGCTTTGCTGCATTTGGTTTTGAATTAGTAGTCTTACTTTTGTCATCTGGTGAACAACCCGCACCTTCCGTTGAATTCAGATAATTTACTAACAATTTGTTCAAGTGTAAACCAGGACAACCAGATCCAGGCCTTCCTTTCCATCACTCCTAACAATCGCATCACTACACCAGTTTAGATCTGGCAAACCTTTCACCAGATGTAAAAATGAATGGCAAGGTTACTTGTGCAGTATAATAATTAGAGCATTTATTATGGTAACAGACCTATTATGGTTCATCAATTTAGCCATGTTTTATCTTATTATAAATGGTGAACGCAACTAACTACTCCCTTCTCACAAAGCTTATGTAAACAGTTTTATGCAAAGAGGAACCAGGGCTTCAGACTGTGTCTGTACCTAGTCAGTACACAACAGTCTCTGGGCTATCCAAGGAAAGCTCCCATGGAAGGGCATTGTAGCTGAGAACCACAAGCACAGCACATTCCAGAAAACTCAGTGAGCATTCTGGAGATACCACCTGCTTCCCGTGACACCACTGCAAGCCAGTGATTCTCCTTCCACTTATGCCAAGGATATGATTGGGATGCAAACATTAATACCTGTAAACTTATAAAGGTTCTCAGATGTCATGGAATTTCTAGGTCTCATAATAGCATTGAAGCAACATCACCATCAGCAGCAGGATTTATCTGAGTAGGAGAGAGCATTCACAACAGTGTTCATACACCCAGAGAAGCCAGTGCATTAGGAATTGTGTGAAGCATGTGTATGCCAGCCCCGGGTACCGCTGTACTCAGCAGAATGGTAAGACCTACCTGGTGTGCAGCACTTGAAGGTGCATCCTGAGAAACTGAGGACTTCTGTCCATTTGCAAAGGCACTGTACACTGGCCTTTAAATGTTCCAGGATGGCTGGTTTATAGCTATGCTATTGTTAAAACATATGGAAGTCATTGCAGTCAAAAGCTATTCCTTCCTGACCAGCAGCTTTCTTGCACTAATTAGAAGGTAGGTTGTATTTGTTAGGCAGTGAACACTGACAGGTTGTTTCTACTTTCTGCTCTGGGAACAGCTTCTAATGGTATTAGTTTAGTGCAAAAAGTGAACTGCTTTGTGCACTAGCTGAAATCCCGGAAGAACTAGAATCCTGTTTTCAAAAAGCTGGAATAAAACAAGCTCCTTTAAAGTCTAAAAAAATATATCATTCGGATAACTAAAACACTAGAACATAGTACATCTTTAAATGAAAAAAACCAGAAAATGGTCCCATATATTGTCTCCAGCAGAAAACTGACATAAATGGCTTCTCTGGTATAAAGGCAACTACATAATAGATGTGTTAAAAATTCATAGTGCAAAAGAAAAATAAATAACACTTCAAGTTTTCCTTGTACCAGAGAAACGGGATTCTTTGCAACTGCAAGCTGACAGTGTCAAAAGGGACCAGCCCCCCTTAGGTGCTTTAAAGTAGTGGATATTGGAATGGGATAAACAAGTAGTAGGATCAACAGAAGTACACTCACTATACAAAAGTTCAAATGAAAAGATACCTTATGCCACATTAGTTTGTAAAGTTACCTAACTTTAGGAAAAAGGAGATAAGAAAATAATAACAGAAGGAATTTCAACACTTTTAGTCATTTTTGTCATGATGATTTTTCTTTTCATAAGAACTACTTCATCAAGCTGATGATAAATCACCGGTGAAAGTTTATTAAGACAGAAGAAAAACAGGGATATCTGATTTTACACTCAAGACATCAACAAATGGAAGTCTTTAACAATAAAGCTTCTTTCAGAACCCAGGAAACAAAGCCATTATGCTGTGCAAACACGTTTCAATACAGAACATTCAGCTTTGGGCAAAGAACAGTGCTCCTCATATCCCTATTGCTTGAAGATAATTACTCTGCTAAAATTTTGTTTTCCTGAAGTGAAACTGTTGCCCAGTTGCCAGGGATCTTTTCCAAAGTGTAGGTAAACGAGTCAGTGAAAAGTTGCTTGTGACAAAATGTATTCTATTGAAAGAGCAATATATAATATTCTACCGAAAAATTGGCAAAATTATGTAACTTTGGGAAATTAAAGTGAATTGAGCAGTGATTTTGTGGTTTGGGGTTTTTTTTTAAGTGTAATGGTTTACTCAAGCTGGAACATTAAAGATCACACTTTGATGTGTGCTTGCACGCACCCAGTGGAATAATCACATACAGGATCATCTACTGCTGCTAGGCAGCTTTCAGAGGTGATGCTACTGTCTGAAGCTCCTCTTAGGGCTGCAAATTTCATTTGTACACAGTAATTGTGCACCATGTCTCAGACTTTTGGAAGCTACAAAAAATGTTCAAGAACCTGGCAAGACTTGCAACTCATCAGAGTAACTCTGCGACCATTATACTTGTAACAAGAAATCAGAAACCTACATTCTTGTGGATTACTGGACTGAGTCCAACAGTTTCAATCCCATGCAATTTTAGAAGCTTTCATTTTAACTTCCCCCCTCTATCAACCATGAGAGAGGAACATAAATTGCGAGACTGAAATAACCAGAGCTTCTGTCTCCTCAGAGGCTGGAGAAAGAAGTCAAACCAGCCAAAAATGGCATGCAGATACCTTTGAATTTGTAGAACATGATCTCCCACCCAATTTCTTACATAAGACCTGCCCAACAACTCTTCTAGCTTGGTGGTCTACTGAACAGAAACTTGAAGTGGAGGAATAGTATCAAAATACATAGCTCTGCATCACATGTAACCTTTTTCCCCAGCTCTGAAAGATAAAGCCAAGATTTCTAGCAAGAGCAGCAGTGTCCACAGCACAAGATCAGAAGGAAATTCTGTGAACTGTGGAAAGCTCACTTTCCTATGCTCCTTATTCTGCTGCTGTTAAGAGATTGTGCTCCTTGCTTCAAGCAGACAGCTAGAACACCCTAACAAGCTGGAGGGACTTGTGGTGGACATTCTTGGCTGAGCCATTTCACCTTTGGTACTTCAAGAAGGTTCTAGATATGCTACTAAGTCTTTCAACCATATACCATACAATCTGACCGAGCGTGAATAGAATACAACTATTTATATCTCCCATTTTGCATCAGGATTTTTTACTTTGGTTTTGGTCCTAATCTTCTGTGGAACTCATATGCACCAGTTAGAGACGCCTAAATGTTTAGTTTGCAATGGAAGTTTGTCATGAGGAAGATACTTGAGCAATGGACCTCTTGACTAAATCCAGGATTTTAACAAAAGGAGTTTTTTCTATATTGTAAAAGAAACGTGTATAATGGTCTTGTTATAATTCTAGTAACCTCCTAATGCAGAAATACTACACATAATTTTTGATTTACATAGCCTTACATGAACTTTTCTGTGAAATACATGTTACATAAAAATATTGGTCCCACTCTTAAGTGTATTTACTTGGTAAAAAGAACATAGGTTACAGGAGTGGCATATTCTAAAATAAAAATACTCTAAAAATATTCTAAAATAAAAGAAAAAGCCTTTCATGTTTTCTTAGTTCTTGTAAGTCTCATTCCCATGACAGCAGAAGTGAGCTGTTAGGTGTTAACTGTCATTACAGAGAAGGTGAGCACAAGCACGCAAGTTAGAGCAGTCTGCTTGCCAGCTATCTAGTTAGGAGTACTTTCAAAACTGTGTCATCCTGACTGGAAGATTAATAGCTGCTTCCTCCTGAATAAACCTTGAAACCAAAATTGTGGAACTTGTTAATGGCCTCCCTCACATGCTACATTTCTAAACTTTTACTGTGAGCCACTGTATAGTTTTTCTTCCCCATTCAAAAAGTTCTTACCCTTCTCTGAGGCAATATTTAATTACAAGCAGTATAAAATTATCTTTCTGTCACAAGGGCAGATCCTACAAATCCCTTTTACTGTGTACAGTCGTGATTTTGTTGTACTGAACAGTAAGAGAGGTTTGCAGAAATATCTACTACGTATTTTCTGAAAGTTATCCAGAACCAAAGCTCAGTCGTACACCCAACCCCAAGCCGTGTTAGAAAATACACTTCATCTGAGCATTTTCTTGAAATCACTGCTGCCCACTCCTTTTCCTTGCATACAAGCCGAGGCAGGCGCAGAATCCGATGACACTGACAGCGAGGCCTAGAAGGAAGGCAATGGTATCTCCGGCATCCAGGGCTTCAACTGCTGGCAGCACCAGCAGCAATGAGAAGAGGACCAGGAAAAGTTTTGAGGTGTTCTTGGTAGAAGGCATGCTGATGACCAGCTGACTCCAAGGAGAAGTTAAAATGAGGGAAGTGATGTAAACCGGTTACTTCAGCAGAATCTACAAGGAAAACAAAGGGAACATGACAGGATTTCCCTTCCCCCCGGATTTGTCTTGCTAAAAGCTAAGTGATGTGATTGATGTATTACAGGTATCTGTGTGGGGCTCAGGAAATTTAGGTTTTATCTTCCCTAAAGTTACAAAAACAACTGTCTTACTATCATGAGACAGGCACAGTGGGGTTGCTATCTTGTTATGTAAAGCTATGGAATCTAATCTTTTGGTGTATTACCGCGAGGTCAAGTCAGAACAGGCTCTTCTGTCTGCAGCTACCAGAGCCTGCTAACCTGCTGTACTACGTGGACCTGTTTTACCAGGTGTTTAGGGCTGTGTAGCTCCTGAACATGACTCACCCACACCCCCTAGTACCGGGCATCCTCGGGATCCAAGAGCACGGCCAGACTACGGCACACTGGGGAGGTGTGAACTTAACCTTCGGAGCAGTGCCACCGTGCACACCGTCACTGCAGGACAAACGTCCACCGTGGATCCTACAGCTTGGGAAGGTGCCCTCGAGGCACACGTTGGGACCAGCCCGGAAGCCCTCTTCCGCAATAGTCCTTCCCGGGGGATGGCTCGTTCCCGGGGTGCACTCGACAAAAAACCGCGTCGATCCTCCGCGGTTGTCGGGGACACCCGAACAAAGCGCCTGCTCCGCCCGCCCCGACGG
>VXAY01001661.1:0-12433 GCA_013399855.1 Oxyruncus cristatus
ACAGGCAAACTGGGGCCAGAAAAGAAAAAGCCTGCCAGGTAGCCAAGCTGAGAACAAAACCACCTCGGAGCTTTTCCAACCCACACCTCATCTCAGTTCAGGCAACAATGAACCAAACCATGTATGTCTTTTCCCAGGAGAGGCAAAAGAAAAGAAAAAGAAAAAAACTCTTCACTCTTCCCCACAGACTTTTCAGGGCCATCAGCCTGGAATGTCAGTCTGCTGGCCAGTCTTTTGTGTTAGTCAAATACCCAAGGTAAAACCAACCTGCCCATTCAACATCCCTCCCACATAATAGGGCAAGGGGAAAGGAAAAAAAAATTCCCTGTTTAGTTTTTTTTAGGACAAGTGAACCTGTAACACTCTTGAATATTTTTTCCAGTCTCCAGGTAGCAAAATCTATTCTGGAAAACCATCAACCCTCAATACTGGTATAATTTTTGCAAGGGACAGATTTTTGAAACTAATTTTCTCAAATAGGTTTTTACTGGAAGTTAAAACTTAATGCATTTGAAATTATTTCCCTAAAAACCCTACACTGACTGCTAAAACTTTTTTTTTTTTTTTTGATTTGACAGGTAATCTGTACCCAAAATTTCCTTTCACTTTCATGGCTTTGATTCAAACATCAGCTAACTGCCCTTTTAGCCTGCTGCTGTGTTTTGTTGAAAGCATAGCACAATCTCTGAAACTTCTAAAGAGAACAAGTGAGAGTAAAAAAAATTGCCCAGGTACAGGGAATGTCAGATTGTTGAGCATAAGGAAAATTGTTATCTGATCTTACGCCAAGAGTCAAAATAATTGGTCAAAGTTAAGTAAAATAGAGATTGATTAGGATTTATGTGTTTGCAACCGATACAAATAAGTGCAATTTAAATGAATGGAGAAAATCGTAAAGAACCTGAGGAAAAAATTCAAGTAAGAGAGCTCTAATTTAATTTTTTTTTTTTTGTCAAATTAAGTACTGTTATAAGTGAAAAAGATGCACCCTGAAAGAAAAAAAATAGTCGAAGTAAATTATCCGACAAATGTATGATAAACAGTGCAATATCTCTTGCCTAGTTACGGAAAACACCTGTTTATTATAAATGTGTGTTTTAGCAAGATTACAGTAAGACAAAAACCACAGGCAAACTGTCTTAAATACAAAGTACAAGCTTCTAATGCTGTTTTGAACCCAAGATATTATCATGGTGGCAATGAAGTGAAACATAGCCAAGTTCCGGCCCTCATGTGGAAGTAGCAGAGTACGATGGAGAAGGTAGTTTTGTTTCTTAAAGAAAAATCTCTAAAGCTGTAACGTAAGAAATAATATAATCTTAATTTGCAAGTTCACTTGTCTTTCTTTTACAACAATTTATTCCTTAAAAAGTTTAAAGGGCTTTATTTTACTTATTTAAAATATTCAGGTGTAAAGAGCTTTATTTGCAGTCAATATTACGGAAATTCCTTGTGTATATGATCTAGTAGTGCAATCAGAATTCATATTAAATAACACTCTATGCTACAAAGGAGAAAATTTGAAACTATGTATAAAAAAAAAAAACCCTTAGAATTTAATAAGGTAGAATTCCATGGAAGGAAGTAAAACTTTCCTTACTACTCTTCTGCAAGTGTATCATTTGCTCCAGTATTTTCAGTGAAGAACACTTTAGACAATGCTATTAACTGTTAGATGACCCCTGTAAGCCAGAGGACCATCTGCCTTATTATAAACTGTCTGACGACAATTCCTCTTGTGTTCCTTTATTTTTATCTGTACCCGAGGTTATGCTCCATATTTATTGAGCATTTCTATTATTCAGCAGGACTGCTTCTAATTGGCATATACTCATGTTTTTCAACTTAGTAATACAGATATTGTTTATTTTCCTGTCTTTGAGTACTGTCAGGGGAAAGATTGCTCATGTGGTATGAGAGGTCTTCTGAGGATTCTGCATTCTACAGAGCTGTTTTTGATTTTGCTCAAGGGATGATTCCTGCATTTTGATTGAAAGTTTTTGCCCTGGAATTTGTTTTAGAAGAGCTAAGGAAGGAGTCCAAAGTCTTTATTTTTTTCCTTCTCCCGTTGGGAATATTTTGTCATTTGCTGCATCGGGTCCACTTTCAGGCAGTAGAGTAAAAAAAGTTTATAGCAAGCAACTGACAGGCAAAACTATAGGGGGTCACTGTGTGATTTGGAACAGTCCCCCCTCTGTGCTGCAGGGATGTTAAAATTAATTAGCATTTATTTCAATATGAAAGCAAAAGGAAGATTGATAGTAATTCTTCCCAGTGGACAAGAAAAAAGATCTTTCCTCACAAACTTCTCTTTCCCCCGCACTACAATCCAAAGGGGATAGAAATCAACTCTGCCTTCAACAGCAGTCAATTCTTGGTGGAAGCTGAGAATGGGTGAAGAAGGAAAAGAGAGATTGAAGGCTATAGTTGCAAGACAGGCAGGAAAGAGGATATAGAGAGACAGGTGTATGATCCTCATGTCTTAGTGTGAAAAAGTGTGGTCAAAACGCAGAATTTGTAAGCAAAAATATAAGTGAGGGAAAAAAGTCAAGGAAGACAATTATTTTGAGGAGAAAAAGAATTATCTGAAATTAAGTGGGTTTGCCATGTAGTGTGTAAAAGGGGAATTGTGTAAAGTCAAGGATGATGACACACAATTAATAGCTTTTCATAATTCAAAGTAAAGCTGTGTTTATCTGAAATGTCACATATAGCACTTGAAAGTAAAACATCTTCCTGCCTTGGCTAGAATGGGTGCTTCTGAGATGTGTCCACAGATACTAAGTTGCTAACAATTTCCATGTTTCCTTAGGGACACTATATATAAATCTGAGGTTCTCTAAGTCTTCAAGTTCTGTCTGACAGCTAGTCTTGAAAGTTTTATCTGATAGTTTTGCCTACCAAATTTTTCAGATTTTATTCCCATTACCTACTATTGAATCTTAAGTGAATTTAATTTTCTGACTGACTTTTCCAGGGCCTTGCTTCCAGTTTGTCTCATATAACTTTTCCAAATACTCGTCATTCAGTTTACGAGCCTTGTGGTGGAAACAGTGGGTCCTTTAGTTTTGACCTGACTGCACTGATTTCCTTATCATTCATGTGCACTAAAACCAGGCAAAAATGTTTTAGAAACAGTCATTTGATTTATTACTTTCAAGTCTCTGACAAGAGTACTGCTGATTTTGCTAGTAGATACACACATAGAAAGGTCAGGAATATAAAAATGCATATATTCATCTGTACTAAAATACTAGGGTTACTAAGCATGGACACAAATGTAACATAGTTACATTTGACGTAACTATTGTTACATCAAGTGCTCAGAAGGCTAAATCAAATCAGCTTAAGCTTGTATAGATTCTTGTGTCCGAGGTATCCATAATTTCTTTCCTGTTCCTGTTCTTTCTGTTTACTTTTTAAGTGATTGTTTTAAACTTTGCTTTCCCTGAATCAAAAAGTTACAAAGGCTGGAAGGGTGCGCTGTAGGTGAACTTGCCCAGTTCCCTCCTGCCCTTTGCTCACCTCCTCCAATCAAGGAGAATCAGAGTTGAGGGTTGTATCCAATTTGATTTTGAATAGCCAAAGATGGAGATTCCATACTGTCTGTGGATAGCCTTGTCCAGTGCTTTACCAACATCACAGTAAAAAAGATTTGTGTTATGTTTAAGTGTAACTTCCTGTATTTCAATACATGTTTAGTGCATCTTGTCCTGTCATTGGGCACCCTATTGACTACATCTTTACTCCTCCTGTTAAGTATTTAAACACATGGATAATATTCCCCTGAGTCTTTTCTTCTTCAGTCAGAGGAGTCCCAGTTCTGCCAACCTGTCCTTGTACGAGAAATGTTCCGGTCCCTTCATGGTCTTTGCAACCCTTCACTGGAGCAGCTCCAGTGAGCACATATGTGCCCTGCACTGGGGAGCCCAGAACAAGACTCTGAACTCCAGGTGGGTCTCACCATGGCTGACCAGATGGGAGGGATTGCCTCCTTTGACCTTGTGCCAATATTCCCCCTAGAAGCTTCCACTGCTCTCCATGGAAAGGGACCCACACTAGAGCAGTTAGAGAAGAACTGCAGCCCAGGGGAAGGTCTCACATTGGAGAAGCTTGTAGAGGACTGTCTTTCATGGGACATATCACATGCTGGAGCAGAGGAAGAGTGTGAGAAGGGAGTGGCAAAGACAACATGTCCTTATCTTGACCCATGAGCTTTTTACATTTTCTCTCCCCTGCTCATTTGAGGAGAGGAGTGACAGTGTGCCTTTGGTGGGTACCTGGTGGCCAGCTTGTGCCAACCCACTGCAGCATTACTAGCTGACAATTCTTACTGAACACCTGTATTAAAAAATTGAGACCGCTGATGGGGTAAACCACCAAGGCAGAGAGGAGAAACCCATATCATTCATGTCCAACCTCACAGTTTAGTGGCAACAGACACACTACAGTCCAAAAGAGTTGCACGGGGCACTCGAGATGACCCTGAGATTAGCACAGTTGCTTAGCACACAATGCCAAGGTTGTGGGTTTGATCCCCGAAGGAGCCATGAACTTACGAGTTGGACTCGATGGTCCTTGTGGGTTCCTTCCAACTCGGAATAATCTGTGACAGGTTGAATGAAGTGGCCCCTATATGCCCATAACAACAACATTTGGCAGAATGACTTTTAAAATAAAATGAATAACAGGCAATGAAGATCAATAGTGGTAATTTTATATTTTTTTTTTCAAAAATTAGTTATCATTAGAGAAGATGGATATACATAGATATTATAGTAATTATTTATTAGTTATACGACATCTTGGACAGGGCATGGCACTTCTCAGAGGAGTGTGTGCAGCTGGCAGAGGGAGAGGCAAGACAGATAAATTGGTGGAGAACATAAAAAAATGCCATTGTGCTGCCACCTGGAGATTGTTAGCCATGCAGTGTTTGGATCTTTGGAGGTATCAACATAGGTTTTACCAATATGGCTTATAGGTTGCCATAAAAACGATGTGCTTGAGCAGGAGGATAGGAGATGCTATGAACAACAGTTGAAGATCTTGGAACTAGAGGTACCAAATTTTGTGTAAGATGGGATGTTCATAATAATGTTGATTATCCAAACTGTGGTATTGGGTGTCTAGATGTGCTGACTTTGCTGCTGAGGTGCACAGGCAGCCAGAATAATTTCATATAAATATCTTCAGGCTTCGTTTAAATGTGCACGGTTTTATATGACTCTTTTAAAAGTAAGATTTGGATTAAATGTAGTTTAAGGCAGAATTTGAATAAAAAGCAGTACCTAATTTGCAAAATATTTTAGTTATAAAGGACGTAAGAGTTCTTAAAAAGAATGAGGTAGAGGAAAAGAGTAGATTTGTGAAGAAAATAATTAGACATTAATTATAAAATAAGATTATTTATCATTATAAAATAGGGTCTTTTGTAATATCTTGTAATATTTGGATTGTTTAAAGAGAGAGGACCTTTTTTCCTGTTAAATTATTGGTACTAGATAGAATAGTGATTTCAGTTATTTAATCTTTCTGTTTTCATATTCAAAGAGTGTGCTAATTCTTTGAGTGCATTGGTCTCAGATTATATAGAAATATTTATTGATAACAGACCACAAGCCACCTAATTTCACTGGTTTCCAGGATGTTGAAACCTTGCTGAGAAATACCTTAGAAGTATGTAATAATCACAAGATTTTTGAGATATATCAGTTTTCAAAATGAGATCTCTTCATTTCAGAGTGGTTTGGTTGGTTTTGGTTTGTTTGTTTGTTGTTTTTTTTTTTTTTTAATTTGCCATTTTAAATGAACTGTATTATAATACAAAAATAGTACTATGATGCAGTTACCAAAATAATGAAGTGTTGCTTTTCCTGCTCCCAGAAAAATCCAAGCAATTTCACGCTGACAGCACTGTGACAGTCCATGTGGTTTATTTGCAGGGGTGGAAACTTTCCATTTTTTTCATATGTTATCTGTGAAAAGACAACAGATGCTAATTTTATCTTTGCTGCACCTTGCTGATCAAACATACTCATGTCTCAGAAGAAGAAATGGTGTTGCTCACCCTTTATGATGATGGTTGCCTTTTAAAGAAGCAGGGAATGAAGCACCTGAGGAATGCTTGTGTCCTGCCAGGAACACAGCAGTAAAAACATCTTCCACTTGGGATAAGATGTACTGACAGCACAGTAGAAACAGCTGAAATTAACTATGCATTTGGAATTTTCATACTGACCTGGATTACTGAACAACTTGCATGTGTCCTGTAATTTGAATAAATCCTACTTTTTCTGCAGAGCAGAAAAAGGAACGATGTTGCATAGCTATAAACTGTAATTTTTTCCACAAAGAGCAACTGCAGAGTTTAAAAAAGAGAAAGCTAATAAATACCTCAAAAGTAATTTATTGTGCATTTTATTAAAAAACAAACAAACAAACAAACAAACAAAAACAAAACAAAGGAAAAAAAAAAAAACAAAAATAGGAAGAAGAAAAAAGTGATGTAGATGAGACTGGAAATGAATCAGTGATTTGCTGGCTTTAACTTTCTGGCTTCGCTGCAACTTAGCCAGGAACTGAACTGACAAGCTGGCAGTGGAGCTGTAGTGAGCAACCAACAAGTCCTGAGGAATGTATCAAAAGAAGGGAAGACTAATAAGTGTCAAAGGCCACCATTAAATATTTAAAGACTAAAAGTTCCATCAGAAAATTTTGTGGTGATAAGCCACAGGATGAGTGAATCCATTTGTGCTTGCAAAAAGAGGAATTAAAGAACTCAAGCTTCTGGAGAAACATCAGTCCTATGTATCAAAAAGCTTTTTAAACCATTTCTGATTCCTATCTGTGTTGCTGATTTGCATCAATTTTCTGTGTTTCTTTAAACATGTTAGAGGATGAAAAAACCCCATCAGATCTGATGATGCTTCTTGTCTGTTTAGATTTGATGACTTCAGTGGTTTGCAATGTTATTGAAAAGTGTTCCAGTCCGCACTCTGGCTTAGTTCCTGGATGAGTTCGTGCAATATTCATTGTCTTTGATGTGAAACCATAAAAGTGTTCCAGACCTTGTCTTGTCTTTCAAGCTATACAAATTATGGGCTGATGCACCAGCAAGCTCTTGTAGTAGGAAAGAGCATCCTTCTAACTCTTAATGTTAAAAGTATAAGGCTCCTTTGTCCAGCCTTGAGAATTAAAGATTGTCTATTAATTTATTAAATGGATAAAGGATGAGAATTAATGGTGTCTGCAGCTCATGGAAAGGGTCATGTGGAAAAACAGGGGGAATAACCTTGCCACAGCAGCTTGGTGCATGGTTACAGAGCTGCAAACTGTTGGCCCTGAGCTACGGCAATAAGGCATTTCTGGTACTGTGCAACGTAACTGCATAATCCCTGAGGACCAAAATGAGCTGTTAAGTTTTGGTCATCCTTTTTAAGGAAAGTCATGTGTAAACTAGAGTACAGTATTTATCTAGAAAGCTGCCAAATTAATAAAAGTGAAAGACAGATGTGTAGACTTGGCAGTCTGGGGGGAAAAAATGAGGGGACAGAAAAGAAATACTAAAGCAAACCTCCATAGTTTTTTTTACTTCTTTTTTGTTTGTCTGTTTGTTTGTTTGTTGTGTGTATGTCAAATAAGGCTACAGGAAAAAGTACCAGATTTCTGACCCAAAGGAGTTTCAAGTTTTCAGTACTTGTATGGCTGGCATTAATACCACACATTGCTACTTATATGGTGGGAAAACTATTTGACATTAAAAGGAGGAAAGGAATGAAATGAAAGGCTTACGAGAAAAATATAAGATAGGTAAAGGTTAGGTTGTATTTCAAGCAGAATGGTGAAATCTGAGGGTTCAATTTAAATTAAAAGGAGGATTGTATATTTTGCCCTTTAAACTATGCTTTCTAGGGACATATTTTAGAGACTGTCTTCTGCTTTTTATAAGACTTTAGGACACAGAGTGTCTTTATCTTTTTTTCTTTAAGAAGTGTATCCACATAATGTTATCAAATATTCACAGAGAATGAAAAGGGAGAAAAAAATTGCATGCCTTTTTTTTAGGTATGCTAACTACCTATCAGACTATGTGGAACATCTATTGTATGCGAAGCATGACTTGCTGTCGGCACACACCTTATTCATCCTGGTTGTCCTTTTGCTTAACTTTGTTCCATTATGGTAGCTGAGTGACTTAATTGCAAGTACATATGATCAGAAAAGAATGTTTTAACCTTTCATACAATAGTTACTTTATAGCAATTCTGAAACGAGAATGAACATCTGAAAAAAATTGCTTATTTGGAATGCTGTTCCTTTTGCTGGGCTGCGTGCCAGTCAGGTGAAGCATTCAGCACTTAGTTTTTTTTTTAGTATGACCAATATGAGATTTTGCTTTTGCTTTGTGTTGTTCCATTTTTGGTTGTATCGTAAGAAGTTGGGCATTTACATGAACTATTCTAATAAACAGACTGTGTATCTCTGGAAGTCTTTAGAAGATTGCAGAGCTGAGACATATTACAAGTGTTGCTTTACTTTAGCAGTTTGCTAGTGATTAAAAAAACAATACATTCCTGTGGGCTTTTATAGGCTGGTCAGAATACAATAGGATAAATAAACTGGAAACTTTTGGAGAAAATCATAAATACATTCCACAGAAGATGTGCGCATTTTGTTTTATTCTTTTTTTGTTTGTTACGTGTTTTTGGGTTTCCATGCATTACTTAGTATGCAAAGTCCCTGGAGTACAAAAGAGGCAAACATGGTTCTTACTTCATCTTCTGTTCCAATTGTTGAAAGATGGTCTTCATACCTTACTTTTAGAACAAGAGCAGGATTAGAGTTTTTCACAGAGACTACAGAGAAACAAGAGGCAAAAAATTGACTTTTGGTTTCTCTGCTTTCACATCCTTACTGCAGACAGTGGTTGAATGCATAGTTCAATTATAAAAAACAGTGGCAGTCACCTGTCTTTTATTCACCTTTCATTATTGCAGGACAATGTAGTTTGTCTTTCAAAACTGTTTTCATCCTGTGGATGTGGAACAGGTGTCTGATGCAGTGAGTATGTCTGCTCAGCATAGCCTCAAAATCAGTATATTTTCCCATACTTCTTAAAGACAGTTTAGCAGTTATCCAAGCCTGATAAAAATCAGCAAACCACACATGAGCAATTTATCTTTTTTGTCTTTTTTTTCTTTTTTTTTTCTGTATAAGAAAGATTTTAAATATTATTCTTAAGTAGTAGGCACTGCATTGTATATACAGCTAATGGTCATTTCTCTGTTGAAGATAAGTCTATCTGGTAAGAAATAATAAAAACCCCCAACTTTTGAAACTAGTTTTTCCTGTTTGTATAGTCATGATTACTCATGTAAGTAATTTTAGAATTTCTGTTAGTCAAACATGAAATAATAAGATTTATAGCACTGTTCAACATCTGTCTGAACATGAGGCAGCTGTGTGTCCAGGTGGCCAAGAAAGCCAGTGGTATCCTGGTGTGTGTCAGAAATGGTGTGGTCAGCACTGGTAAGGCTGCATCTCGAATTCTGTGTCCATTTCTGGGGCCCTCCCTATAAGAAAGACATTGAAGTGCTGAAGCATATCTAGACAAGGGCAATGGAGTGGGTGAAGGATCTGGAGCACAAATCTTAGGAGGACCAGTTGAGGAAACTGGGGTTTTTTAGCCTGGGGAAATAAAGTCTCAGGGGAGACCTCATCACTCTCTACAGCTACCTGGAAGGAGGTTGTGGTCCTTCTCTTCTCCCAGGTGACAGAGCAAGGGGAAATGGCCACAAGTTGCACCAGGAAAGATCTTGATTGGGTATTGAAAATTGTTTCTACACTGAATGAGTGATCAGGCATTGGAACAGGCTGTCTAGAGACATGGTGGAATCACATCCCTGGAAGTGTTCAAAAGGAGCATGGATGTGTCAGTTGGGGACATGTTGTAGTGGTGCACATGGGTGTGCTATGTTAATGGTCGGACTCAATGATCTTAGAGGTCTTTTCCAACCCTAATGTGTCTGATTCTGTTACTCTATAAATCTGGAGAAAGTAGGTGATGGTGGTGTAACTGATAGATTTAACGAAAAACCCAGGTGCGTCAGTTTGAATTTGTTTAATGTTTCTTCCTACCCTTCTACCGTTGCTCCCCAGGTGAATCTACACTAAATCTTCTGACAGCATTTTCACATTTGGATTCGGTGACAAGCTGAGGCCAAAGTCAGTGGCATGGAGAAAGCCAGTACCACATTGGAATACCTACTGACACCCTGTAAGCACAAGACTTTTTCTTAAGCTTGCACAGAACATCTGCTTCCCCATTAATCTTTTAAAATGTATTCCCCTTTTCTGATTCTATTATTAACAAACATACAGATACGTAGTTATTGTTTGCTTTTTCTTTGAGTCAGCTCTCAACAGGGCCGTTAGATGCTAGGTAACACGTGTTAGGAGATGCCACCAATAAACCAGAACATAACAGGTCATTTGAAGTGTAGATTGGATGAAAGAGGAATATTTTAAATTGTATTTTGCAGTTGTTTCTCCATTATTCCCAATTAGTCTAAAATCTATCTCTACAATACAGATATATTGGTCTACGTGGGTGTGGAACCACAAGGTTGAAGAAGCCTAGGTACAGTGACCTCTGCCTAAATCACATTTTTTTTTTTTTTTAAAGATCTGATGTCTCTTATTTCAGTCTGCTTCCTCTGAATTTTTGTTTCTTCTCTAAGGAAATCTACTAGGAAAAGAATACCAGCCAGAACCAGTCTGGTACCAGTATTGTACAGACTGCTTGGTGGTATCTCTTCCTCCCTGCTTCTTTCCTTCTGGCTTCATCCACTCCTTCTCAGGCCTGTTTTTCCACTGTTGTCAAGTGTTATTCATTCCTCCTGATAGTGTTTCTCTCTGGGGTTGCTAGTAATTTTGTTAGTCTCTCCAGAGCAGCCTTTTTCCTTTGCTTTTATTCAAATTAAGCTATTATCTTTATTCCAATAGGCACATGTCAAATAAGAAACATTGAGAGTAAAAGTGACAGCTTTCCTTATTCTATGTGTCTGAAGCCACAGCATGTACCAAAAGAGCAAGAAAGTTAAGTTTTGTATCTTTGCATTAGAAAATTTTTATAGAAATGTCAATTTTCACAGAAATGTCTATTTTCACTTTCTGAAAAAGAAATAGAGCTCTTCCAAAGGAGAACTGCAAGTTTCTAGTCCCTACTCAAAAGTTAGCACTCTTACTGAAACAATTGTCAGATTTTTTAAAAATAGATGAAAAAAACCTTTTTCTCACTCAAACTTCGAGTAAGATTGGATTGAGTATTACATGGGGAAGGAGATTGAATAGTAGTGGACACCTATCACAAACACATGGGTCACAACACTTTTGTATCATTAGCATGTGAGTGAAAAGTAGCTTTAAAAAAAGTCATTTCACTGTAGATGATATCAGCTAAGACAATATACCATAAATTCCAAAACCAGGTAAAATATGTTAACCTTTAAAATGAAAAAAGCCAAATCAAACCAACCAGCCAAAAAACAAATTAAAAAAAGATAAAATGTCTAATTACAAAGTATAGCAACCAGTCTTTAAACTATCAAAAAATGAAAAAATTGACACTTCAAATTTAACATATGAACATAGGTGCAGACCTGTCACACAAATTTAACATGTCCAGATGTCACTCTACAGCTGATCTAGCAAACTACTTCCTTTATTTCAACAGACAATATGAGATTTTTCACATATAAGAAATGAAGGATAGTTTAGCTATATTGTTAGTTTTCATCTAATTTTTATGAGTTCATTAATAACTTTCTTACATAACTTTATATAGCACAATGTAAAACTATTTGATAGTTGATATAGAATTAAGTCTTAAGAGGCATAAATTTTGCATTGTGTCATTATGCTAAATCATGCAAATGATAGGAGATATTATCACTGTAGCCCAGATTCCTAGAAGTAAAGTTGAAAAGAGGAAAGAAACCTGCTTTTTTTTCTAATCTATCATGACCAGATGCATACCTATTCCATATGGGGAAAAGTGGGATGCTTACAAGGGATACTGAACAGTATATACAAGTCAGACAATAGTTGACTATATATTGAGTCATTTTTATCTCTTCTTACATGTTAAGTACTTTTTGACCTTTTTCTTTTTACTAAAGCATTTGTTGCAGCCATTAGTTAGAGTTCATAGAACACACGATTTTCCAGTTCACTTTATGTATTCTCCCGTTCAGAGGAAATAGAAAAATGCAAAAGAGTCTTCAAGAAGAGAATTTATATTTACCCTCCAGTGAATACACTTAAAAGGAACACAAATTAGAGTTTGGAGTTTTCTTAATATCTGTTTAAAAAGTATCTTTTGTTGTTGTTGACGATGTCTCTATGGTATCTCACGGTATTTACTTTTATA
>VXAY01001661.1:18257-66418 GCA_013399855.1 Oxyruncus cristatus
ATATGTGAAGTAAATTTTTTTCTTAAAAAAAAAAAAAAAAAAAAAAAAGGAGGTGGGCTTTGTGAGGATTTGGTGCTATCTTGTGAATCTTCTCTCAGTCACATAAATCTTGATGTAGGAGAACCAGAATGATGGGTGGAATGCTGACAAAGCCACAGACTGCAAGAAAATTCTTAGTAAGATATTGAGAGTTTATGACCTTGTTATTTATGAGGATTTCACTTCAGTGTCAAATCAGAATTTTATGAAAAGGTTAACTTCACTGTGGCTAAAATTGCAGGCCCTGAAAGGCAGTAATATCAATTAAATTCTAAACTTCATTTTTACAGAATGGAGTCTTTGTGACAGTCCTAAAAATTTATGGTTTTTTTATGGAAACAAAATGAATCCACTTTTGAAAGGTGTGTTGAGAACACTAAGCAAATGTGATATCTCTTCATATCATTATGATTCCAAGCAAGCTTTTATTTAAGTAGGGTCTGGATTCAGAGATCATAGACCTCAACTGCTCAAAATAACCATTCTCGTTTTTTGTTATTTGATTGGTCAACTCTTTGTTCTTTAACCTGACTACGCAGAGCAGTCATTGCACCAAAATGAAATGGTTTGGTTTCCACAAGATAAATCAGTCACTCAACAAACTCAAGTGAGAGGATGAACAAGAAAACTGCTAAGTGGTGGTAACCATGGATGTTGGGGCATCAGGACAGGGAAGAGAGTCAAAAATGAGGTACAAGGTGTCAATCTCATAACATGAGTCAGCAACGAATGAGTCACTTTCCATGTTTACTTTGGTGTTTGTTCATGTTATCCACTGTAATACTGCATGTTACTAAACAGTAGATCCAAAAGAGTGTTTTAGTCTTACAGTTTTTAATATTTTTGTATTTAAAATAAAGTGCTAGGTTCCTTTATGTAGAGCACTGATTATAAGCTGGAAAGAGGAGAAATATGAACAGGCAAAAGTTCAAAAGATAAAGCTTTTTAATGGCCTTGGATGAAAAGGGAAGCAAAATGCATTATGTTCCTAAATCGTCTGCATAATACGTGTGAACTTTTAAAATCTCACTTGAGTTCCACTATATTCCTCTGCCAATCACACAGATATATTACATTGTCCAAACTAATTTTGGAAGATTGTCATCCGTATGCTGTTTACACGCAAGATTTCTCAGGAAAACCACCTGCTATTTCTCTCATTAATCTATTTTCAGAAAGTACTCAGGACTCAAGCAAGCTCCTGAAAAACTGATTTATCTGCAAGGTCTGTCTGTTTCTCATGCTTCTGATTTTTTTTTTTCCCCCACAAATAAATTGTTTTCTTCATGAGAAAACCTTAGAATGTGAGTACACTACACTATACAATAATATTTTGTTCACATATCTAATTACTGATGAAGGTTTTGATTCTTGAGGGATAACATTCAAGAGTTCAACATAAGTACATATTTATAAATAGATGGTGTTTTTACATTTTGATACACACAGTAGAGAGCTTTGGAATATTGTACTCAAGTTCTGCCCACTTCCATATGATTTTCTCATTATCCCTGAGAAGTTTAGAAGCTCTTACACTTTCAGACAGCTAAGACTTAATGCAGATTTCAAACCTTTGCAGGCATGAGTTTATTTTTAAATTATTGCTATTTGTCCTGTCTTGAGGGCCTGTCTCCTCCCGGAAAAAAATAATGTATATTGAACCATTTCCTGACCTTTGACCACTTTGATCTGAAGATTATATGTATGGTTTGTTTTTCACCCACCACTTAGTCCTCGGTGGTGGCCATTTTAAAGTACAGCAGAAGCTGAGAGGGCATTTCTGGAAAGAGTGCACTGCTTTGTCATGCAGTGACGTGACTGAGAAGAACAACTATTTTCTTACCAGAACAGCTGCTGATTTCAGAGAATAAGGTTATTTGGTACTGTGTAAGCTGACAAACATCAAACATCAAAAGTAGGGCTCATGAATGGGTTTTTTGATACACATTTGCATACAGGTGCTCTTGTGCAGCCTTCAAGAGGTCTGTCAATAACAGGCAAAACTTTTGAAGGGTGTCTGGTGGTAGAAAACATCTGTAGACTTCCAATGAAAACTTGAGGATTGCTGCAGTTTTTGGGTTAAGATTCAGTACCAAACCACGCAGTATTAATTTGCAAGGTGGTAATTATTTGAAGTTTTCAATCAAAGCAAGCTCAGTTTTTTTCTACTCCGTGACAATAACACAATGTTCTTTTTAACTGATCATACATTCAAGGCAAGAAGTTAAGTATCAGGTTAATTTGCCACTTCACTTTAAAGTCTTCTTTTTCCCATGTCCTCCATTTTCTACAGCTTGTATGAGGTAAAACTGCCTTTTTTTTCCTATATGCATTACATAATAAACATATTTCCGCAGATAAGAAATCATAAGATAAGAAATCTCAGCCTCATGAATAATTATAGATTGAGGGCTGAATATAATAACAGTTTGGGTTTGTTATTTAAGAAAAAAAATGGAAATTTCTTAGCTTTTTGTAAATACTGTGTTGAGTGAAAGAGGAAAGAACAGGATGGATGATTTAAAGTATTTGTAAGAACCAACAATTTCAGTTTCAGTCTCAAAAACTGTGGAACATTAAGGAATTTGTGGATTTATTATTTAGCTATGAGAAATATAAAAAGAAAAGAGGTGGCAGAATGAGCATTTCCTTTAGAAAATATGCTTGCTTTGAATGTGGTGACTGGTGACAGAAACATTTAACTGTGCTGTTTCCAAGGAGTTTGTCACAAACCCAATCTTATTTCATATTCAATTTGTTTAGATTTAATATAGACTCTGTGTCCTTCACTATAGCTTTTTTAGAGAATTTTCTGTACTTGAAAAAATTAAAACCACTTTTATTGATAGGCATAGGATTTTTCTCTCTATGAGACTTCCTCCAGTGTCCTGTTTCCCCAAGTTATAAATAAGACAAAACGAGTAATTCAGGACATACCGAGGAAATTTTCTGAAATTTAAGTTCTCAAGTTTTATTGCTAACTTACTAGGACTGAAGTGAAACAAAGACCACCAATCTGATCTGGAATTTTTCCTTTATTGGAATAACTATCATAAAGTAAATATGATAGAAAAAGATAATTTCTATTAGAACTGAAGCAACTGACTCTAAATTTACTTCATACCTTCTCACTATATTCTTAAATAAATTAACAATTCCTTGAAAAGTCACTGTCATTTTTATATTAATTTTTGTATATTTCCATCTCAGTAATATATTTTTAATAAATTGTGTAAAAGTATACAATTTAAAAATCCCCCACTGTGATCCCTGATGTCCAATACTCAACTTGCACATCAGTGTATCCTGTATGTAAGGATCAACAGTTTTTTAAGTAGCATCAAGCTAAAAACAGGATTAAGATGCCTCTCACAGAAAGATTTACAAGTAAGATGTAGCAATGCAAGCCCTTCGAGTATAGAATACAAATATTAACTAGACAGAGAGTTTTTTCTCCATGTTCAGTTGTGTGGTTTTTTTTCATTTATGCCAAGGAGTAAAAATTCTTTATCACCCCATGTCTGTAGAAGGTGTTTTCTCTTGTAAATGAAAGCATTAGAAACCAGTATGAGAAACAAACTCATTTTCTCTGAAGACAGCTCATCAGAATACCTGGAGAAAAGACATTTACTTTTCCTACTAACTATATGGAGTTTTGGTCTCTAAATTAGGCACCCAAATTAGATACATAAAGCTAATGAGAATACATTTATTATTTTTCTAAACCAAATTAATTTTTTTTTCATAAATGTCCAAACGTAGGCCCATTCGAATCAATTAAAAATTATTTTAGGGCGCCTATTTTTTACCTGTTTGTAGACCAGGATATTTTAAATTTTTTCTCAGAAAAATAAATTGTACATATTGATTTAACAGGATTTTCTTTATTAATAAGTATTCTAATATTTAATTTTTATTTTCTGAAATTATCTGGGATGTTAAACTCCTTCTAGGGCTTTCCCTTGTGCCTACAGTTTACGAGTTCTGGTGCTACTTTGTTCAAAAAATCTGGGTCCCCATGTCAGCTAGAATGCTTTAAAAAAGCTAATCTAGCACATTTTCCTACACAAATGATGATAATTAAGTATTATGGAATGATTGTAATAAAGAAAATCAAATAGTAAATGATTTTAAGGGTGAAATCATAGATCTTTAACATATTGGTCTTGAAAATAATGATGAGGTTGTTCTTTAATAAATTTTGCAGATATCCTTGGCTATGTAGAATGTGTTTGTCAGTTTGTAAATGTGGGGGGCCAACTGTGTAACCACTGTGGAGAGGTGTAAGAAATAGTTTTAAGCTTACTTAGGGTTGTGTTAAACAACTTTCAGATTTGGTATATTTGGAGTTTTTAAGTTCTTTTTTCTCGATGGCTCCTTTATGACAGGCTGCTAATTTTCTTAAATTCTTTGTCCTTTAAAACACGCCATTAATGGAGCACAGAAAATTTCTAGTAAGGCCTGATAGTTTATTTTATGGTTTCTGGCAATGGAACCTCTAATTTTTTTCCTTATGGCTGAAATTTTAATTATGTTTTTATAGTTGCTAATGGTAAAATCACTATTGAAGAGTGGAAGGGTGAACAGCTGAAGGACCCTGAGTTGGGGGGATTATTAGCGCTTCTTTATGAAGAAGACAAGGAGTACCCTTCGTAAATGACATTCCTTTCCCTGCATGTATTTTTGTATTAGCTACTGTAACCAAATTTCCCTGAAAAAATCTATGGTTTTCTGGGATGGGCTGGCTGGCAACATGAGCAGTAACAAGATTCTGAAACAGTAGGATTTGAGAAGGAATTTTACTGTTTGCTTACTCTTTTTTCTTTCTGTATTTTTTTTTTTTTCCGTTTGTTTCCCTTCTCCTCTACTGCCACTTTAGTACAGCATTTGAGAAGCAAATGAAATAAAAAACTTTCATGGAAGGCCAAAATTATGTTCTTGAACAGCATAATTAGTAGCTCCTTAACGTTCTGAGGATGTTACTGGCAAAACCAGGCTAAAAAATATTTGTTCCTCATAGAAGCAGCTACAGCTGTGCTGAAAATAGAATGCCCCAGAAAATTGAAATCAGATCTCTGATTCAAAGGAAGCTGTTGCCATCCACCTGTGTTGAAATAACTGAAGAGGTGATGAACCTAAGCAGTGGTGAGTCTGGCTGGGATGGCATTACTTTTTATTCTCAACATCCTGCATGGTGCTGTGTTTTGGATGTGACTAAAACCATGAAGATAACACATCAATATCTTGGCTACTGATGAGCAGTGATGCGTAGCATTGAGGATTTATCTTTTTCCCACTCTTCCCCACACCAAGTAGGTTTTTTATACTGTAGCTGTTTGGGGACTTGTTGAACATTGGTCTCCTGGTGGAAGGCAGTGAGTATTTGCATCTGCATCACTTTATCTTCTTTTGTTCACTTATTTAACTGTTTTTAGCTTTACCAATGAGTTTTCTCACTTTTGCTCTTCATGCTACTTCCACAGTCCCCCTGGGTGGAAAGTGAACCAGTATCTGGGGTGTGGCCTGTGTTGGCCAGGGCCAACCCATCACAATGTATAAGGATCTCATTAACTTGGCTCGCAGCTGAACACAATCATTCATGATTATTATCTATCTCCCCTTTCCCCTAATCCCTCACGTTTCATTCTCACACTTTTGTTTGTTCTGTGTATTTGTTTAGAGGCAGTATGAGGAAATGAATCACGAGCTATTCCTCATTTGAAAACCCCATGACCAAACTCCGTCTCTAATTATGTTTGTGTTCATTTGAAATGTTATTGACTCATATTTATAATTTTGTTAACTGAGGAACATGAATGTTTGGGGAACTGGTGGAAGAAAATACATTCAAATAGAAGTCACTTGGCCCACATACACTGGCAATATCAAGCCATATGTTTCTTAATAGCACTGTCTGACTCTGAGTGAACAATCTTGACTTGAAAGAAGTGCTTGAAGAAATAGATCTCTGACTGTGCCTGAAGACTGAGCTGTCTTCTGGGTCACTTTTTTATTGTATTTTCTATTGGAAAGTTCAGAGTTGTTAAAGCAATTTAGGATACAAGTTTCTAGACTCTGAGAATCCTTTGATTCTTCCTCTGGCTTTGCCCACGTGGGATTACTTTCTCCAGTGTTTGGATCAGAATAGAAGCAAAAATAGGAACTCACATGTTCATGTAAGCCAGTCTGTGGATTGCAAAATGTCCAGAAATGTCTGTTGAACTAATAGAGTCCATAACTTTGGGCACCATCTATTCTGGTGGTTACTCAGGACAGGAGAGGTGGTGTGTTGTATGTAGCTCCTTGGTACCAAAGCCAGCTCAAGTCAGGTCACTGCTGTGCTGCAACTGCTTCTTGTAAGGCTTCTGCTCCACTGGTTTGGGTGGTTCCTGCTGTAGTGATTCCTGTAACACACAATGCAGATCATTGCTTATAACAATTTAAAGGCACACCCATTACAATCTCCACCCCCTGTCCTTCTGGACCAGGCTATCAGTTTTAACACTACTCCTCCCCTTGTTCCCTGCCTGGTACAACAAAGGGTTCCTGCTATAGTCCACCATTAGTATAGCCCACGTCACAGTCCTCCAGGGGCTGCAGGGGTACAACCTGCTTCACCATGATCTTCACCACGAGCTGCAAGGGAATCTTTGCTTGCCCTGCTCAAGCGTGGGTTACCACCTACGGTAGACAGTCCACCTTGAACTTCTGCAACGTGGGTCCTTTCTGCAGAATGCACTCCCCACCCAGCAAGATCAGGGAGAGAATTGGAAGGGTAGAAGCTAGAAAACTCATGGGCTGAGATAAAGACAGTTTAATAGGGACACCAAAAGCTGTACATATAAGAAAAGGAAAACAAAGAATCAATTCACTGCTTCCATGGGCGGGCAGGTGTTCAGCCATCTCCAGGAGAGCGGGGCCCCATCACTTGTAAGGCTTACTTAGGAAGACAAATGTCATCACTCCAAACATCCTCCACTTCCTCCTTCTTCCCCCCACTTTATATACTGAGCAGGATGTCATATGGTCTGCAATATCCCTTTGCTCAGCTGGGGTCACCTGTACTGGCTGTGTCTCCTCCTAACCTCCCATGCACCCCCAGCTTCCTCACCAGCATGGCAATATGAAGAGCAGAAGAGACCTTGGCTCTGTGCAAGCTCTGTTCAGCAATAACAGAAACTGCTTTATGTTATCAACCCTGTGTTCTGCACAAATCCAAGACACAGGCCCATAATAGCCACTGTGAAGAAAATAAAACCAGCACATATCTAAAGATAGTCAGTCCAAGTAAAGGGGCACAACCAAACTTTCAAAATGGACAACTAAGCAGGATCTGTGGTATCCTGGAAGACACAAGCAGTATACATATGTTAAAGACACAGAAGAGATGCCTGTCTGTGCATTTGTTTTCTTGTCGGATTTGGGGATATGAAAAGTATATATTGTATAAATATATGCTTTTAAATGTCAATTATATAGATTCTTTTTAGAGAAATATGATTATTACTATTTTAATCAGCTACCAAAAGAGTAGATATCAACCACTCTTTACACAACCGTTACTAGTCAGCACTGAGCTATTTGGATTTGAACCAAGAGCAGAAGTCATACCCTTCTGTAATTATGGCTATTTGATCAATGATCATGACATTTTTTAAAATTTATACATTTTAGAAGATGGGAAAAATACTTTTAAGATTTGTCCTTTACAATATTATAGAATTAAAAATTAATCTGACTGAAAATCACACAACTGCACTGAGGAATTTTGAGTTATGACTTCACCTAGTAAAGGGCCATAGTTGTCCCTGACCTGCTCCCCCCCCTTACTGAGAAACTAGATTTAATATTTTGATAATGCCTTGAGATGAAAAGCTAAATCTAGTCAAGAATGTCCAAACATAGTTATTTGGGTAATAGGCTCAAAAACTGGGCAACCTTTGGAGAAAAACACATTAATATTTAAATGGATACCAAAAATGGATTTGCCTCTCAGTAAAAGTGTCTATAATTTTTAAAGAAACTGTACATGTAAACAGTTGCCCAAAGCTTGTATAGTAACATTTTTCTCGGTTTTCAGGGATACCTATTACACAAAGCCACTCCTTAGCTGAAAGCCCACCATCTCAGGATCAGACTCTAGACTTAACATACACCCCTGAAGTAGTTCTTCTTTGCTACATGCCAAATATTGCAGGTCCTTGCTCTCCTTTTCACTCATGTCTAGTGCAGTGATTTCTCATATGAATTGCAACTTCAAGAGAAGGAGAGAACAAGATGATTTTCCTCAGATTAATTGCTCGTATTGACCCTAACAGACTAGAGAGTTTAGGAGTCATTGAGTTGTTCTGTCTGAAAAGGTGAATGCAGAAGCATAATTATTCTTTACTGGTTTCTGTTTGTCATTTTCTCATTAATTTTTTGAAGGAGATTCTTACTAATTTGGTTTTGCTTTTAACCATGCGAACTGCTGAGTAATGGAAATGAGACAAAGAAAAAAAAAAGGTCTTCTCCCATAGCTCAGAAAGTGCATTCCTACCTGTATATACTATATATAGCTGTGTTATGTACTGGTGCAGACAGAAAAATAAAGAAGTATTATGAATAATAATCCCTAGAGAAAAAAGGTTGCTTTTTTAAATTCATCACGGCATTATTTTCTAAAAACAGAAAGGTCTGAATTTTTTCTTACATTTGTGTATATCTTGCTAACTATATACACATATGTAACTATATGCTATACTTGGAAAATAAGGACATTTCAACTTAGTTTTTGCCCGCATCAGCAGAATTGTTGATAAAAATTCAAGAAGAAACCTGAAATACTTACTTCTACTTTGTAGCTGTTCCTAAAACTCACAGTGAAAACTCAATAGTATTTCAAATAGGATTTTCCAATTCTTAAATTTGATTCAGCCCACCCTTATTTGTTTTCTTATTAATATTATAATAGATGCTAAGTTTCCATAAGTAAATCATAGAAACACAGAATTTGCTGAGTTGAAAGGGACCCGCAGCGATCATTGACTCCAACTCCTGGCCCTCCACAGGACCATCCCCAAGGGTCACACCATGTGCCTGAGATCATTGTCCAAACTCTTCTTGGACTCTGTCAGGCTTGGTGCTGTGACCACTTCCCTAAGGAGCCTGTTCCAGTGCCCAACCACCTTGTGAGTGAAGAACTTCTTTCTAATATCCAGCCTAAACTTCCCCCAACACAACTTCAGGTGATTCCCTTGGGTCCTGTCATTGGTCACCACAGAGGAGAGATCAGTTCCTGCCCCTCCTCTTCCCCTCACGAGGAAGTTGTAACTACAATGAGATCTCCCCTCAGTCTCCTTCCAGGCTGAACAGACTGAGTGCCTCACACGGCTTCCCCTCAAGGCCCTTCACCATCTTCATTACCCTCCTTTGGACACTCTCTAATAGCTTAATATTAAATGTTTTGCATGATGCTTATGTACAGGCAGAGCTAATTTTCAAGAATGCAGTGATTAATCTATATTGTGAAGAAGAATTTATTACCAAAGCCATTAAAATTAATTTAAAAACATTCCATCTGTTTGATCTTTTATTTTTGAAGGTAACATAGCTGCAAGTAAGTATGAAATTCACTCTAATTTCAAGAGACAATAATTACATCCCAAGGTTCCAATCCAAATGTATTAACACATTGCTGCTCTTGCTGCTTGCTAGCCCTACTAAATTGCCGAAGGAAAGATCCAGTGAGGAGTAAATACAGTAATTGAGTGCCTGAGATTTCTCCTGACAGAGAAACATAACATGATCTCTCTAAAAAGGAAAACTATCACATCAAAAATATCTCTTCTGAATAGAAATGTTGACAAAGGTTTTAGCATTTTATAACGAGCTGACCTTCTTTATCTGCTGTTGATCTACTGTGGAAAAGTGTGTTACTGTTGACGAAAATTAAACAGTCCATCAGTTTAAGATAGGCAAGATACAGAAAGCAGTGTGAAAAACCCAGTAGGAATAAAACTGTCTAATTTAGGTTTCTGCATCTTAGTTCTTTATTGTAGAAGAGCTTTTTATTGTCACACAGTTTGTTGCATTTTTGACTATTTTTACATCTTTTATTTTGGATGAGATTCTTGAATGAGAAAGTATAGTGGTTCACTCAGCTCACAGTTACATTATTTAGTATGGTTGTGTTCAGACAGATAAGATGAACTCAAATGGAATATTTTATTTTTGTTCTGGACCTAATTAAAACTTTTATTTAAAGGTTTTAAAAACCCTTCATGTATGTTAATTTACTCCATTAACTATTCATACAACAGAATTTTCCTAATAACACAAATGGTTTTGTACACCATGAAGTAAGCTGACCCCTTCCCCACAGGGGACGAGGAAATCCAAGATCACTTAATATCAGATTTTATATGAACTGTAGGAGTCAACTCCCAGCTCTGTTTATATGCCTGCAGCTGACTCAAACAGACTTGCAGTCACACCTAAATTTATACTCAGAAACAGTCTCCTTCACCTTCACCTTCTACTTTTGAGATTGTCCAGATCAGCAAATCCCAGCACTACAATTTAGAGGTATTAAGATTGCTGGCAGCCTCCATGTATCCTGGTTGCAAATCAAAACAAATTTTTGAAAGAGGAATAGATAACTAGAATCTTGCTGATCTGTATATATTTAAGGCTTTCAGAATCAAGTTGGATTATTCCTCTGTCTAGTTTGTGTTAAGAAATACATATAATTCTGGAGTCTTTGATACAGATTTCCAATCAATATTGCCCGTGATACTATTTGATATTCTTAGATACATCACAAAAAAAGTGTGAGAAATCTTTTCAATAGTTCACAGCTATGTTTCTTATGCAGGTGTGCTTATTCTTGAATGGAGGATAGAAAAGAAAAGTGCAGGGAAGAGACAGGTGGGAATAACCCTTGTTATTCTCTCTCCCTCTTTGTCGCTCTTTTAGAGAGGTTGCATCACTTGCTTAATTAGTTTGATAAGACCTTATAAAAAAAAGGTGGTTTGGGGGTTTTGATTTGTTTTTTGTCTGTTTTCCTTTGAAGATATAGTAAATATTGATACTACTACTTCATCTGCAGTCATACTTGTAACCTTCTCTTTCTTCTCATCTGCTGACACTGGCATATAGATAATATAATACTGAGGAAACGTGTTTCAGAAAGTGGGCTCTTGACTCTGGGAGACTTGAAGAGCTATTAAGATTTTCTGGTGCAGGGCTACTTCTGAATGAAATTAGTGCCAAGCACTAAGTCAGTCTTCACAGAAAGAAGCCAGTAACCATTTTATGTGTGAGGGGAAAATAAACCCCCAAAACAATTAAGCTTTGCCTTTATTTGTTTCTTTTATTACTTTGAAAAATTTGGTGGTAGGAGCATCCATGTGCCAGGTCCCTGTTTTCTAAAGACCTGTACCTGAAGATACGACTCTTTGGATTTGTTCATTTAGACTATATTTTCTTCATCCAGGACACAGCAATAAAAAAATCTATGAAGACATCAGATAGTGCTTTGCAGATTTACGTTCTGTTGCTTTTTTTCTCTTTTTTTTTTCCCACCTGCAATCTTTCGTTTTCTTTGGTTTCATCATCAGCAAAATAGAAACACAATGAGGTTGCAAGTTTTTGTCAAGTTTAAAAGCTACTTGGGGACAACAGATTTTGGAAAAAACTCTGTTTACCACAGTAGAGATTCCATCCTACTTGCCAGCCTCTCTCCATGCTTGTGCATGCCTGTGAATTGCTGCATTCATCATGCAAACTTGTTAAGTACTAGAAGAAAAGAGAATGTATTTATGATTACCTGCTGTTGTTACATAAAAGAAAAAAAAAGTCAGTCTATTTTAGAAATGTCCAGCCACAATTCTTATGTATCACAGCACTCTAAGTGTTTACTCTGAGTTGATGCAAAATGGAGAGTATCTTTCACAAAAGTGGTGCCTTGAATCCTACCAAGCCCACATGTTTTCCCTTCTGAGGCTGAGGAGTGCCAGCAGGACTCTGCGTGCACCAGTGTGTTTATATCTCTGTGCATATGTGAGTTTTACTATGAAACATTTTCCCTTCTAACGGCAACACAAGAGACTTTGTTTTCAGATGTATGCTTTTTCAAGTTTGATGGATAGAAAGCTTTAGGAAAGGATTGGAATCTTATTTTGGGGGGAGGATTTAAATCTTATCCGGACTAGTGTTTCAATCCCTTTTTGGAATCTGATGGCTCTGAGACAAACTACTAGTAGATAGGTGTTCCTGCAGCTAATGCCAATGTGATGGATGTACAGCCTTGGTTTATTGTGGGTTCTCAAGTTCAGAATGGTAGTGAGAAGGCCACAAGGAAAACATGGAATAATACAACTTGGGCAGTGTCAGTGTCTGTGTGCTATAAAGTAAGAACAACCTCCAAACCTACCAGAGTTAACATAAAGCTAGAGTGATATAGATACAGACTTGAATTGATGAGGTGCACTTGTAAATTGATAAAGGGGGTTTGATGCACCATACTATTGAGATTTATCTAAATTCAATATTGTTAAACATTCCTAAAGATCAGATGAATTATACATAAAGTATATGGATTATTTGTCTCAGGCAAACAATGGTGACATTTCTGTCTGTCACTTAGCATGACAAGGTTAGCATGTTTTATTCAAAAGTTTTAAGCAGTAAATGATTCGTATGAATTACTTTTTCATTGGACTGCTAGGGAAAGCAGAAAGTAACACAGTTATTCTATGATGTAGTCAGATTTCGCATTAAATAAGTAAGTGTCAAAATGTGATTATTTGTAACATCTTTAAAATTCATGCTGAAGTTCTTTTGTCATTTGAGACCAAAAAAAGACTATATTTAAAAACAGAGAAGGGAAAGGAAACAAACCAGCAGCCTCCTCCTCATGCATGATAAGCAGGAAGGTAAAATAAAAAAATGCCTTGGTAACAGAGTCCAGGGTTTCATATAAATTGAAAGAATTATCTGCTGGAAGATAAAATTGAAATCTATAATATGAAAAGAATTATTTGCATCATGAGAAATTTGAAAATGAGGAAAACGTCCTCCTCCCTTGATGATACCTTGGGGCCTTATAAAGTATAGGTCTTTGGGGTTCAAATTCTGCTCCCTGAATTCAGAAGTCTGTTTGATTTCTGGAACAGTCTTTGGATCATCTTTCCTTAATATCACCTCTTAAACCTTATTCCAACTGGAAAATACAATTAACCATTCTGTGAACCAGAGAACAGAAAAAACAGGAATAACTTTCCACGTGTGTGACTGTGGAACTCTGCAGAGAACCGAGAAGATTTGGTTCAATATTTGCTCTGAATGGCAGAATGGGGTGATGAGCTTCCCACATCCCAAATAAATGCCTCATGGTATAACATTCTGCACACTAAGATGAAAATAAAATCTGATACAAGTATCAGCTTCATTGGCTTTCAGGCTTACTATAAAGTTATCAGCATTTCTAACAGGAGTCAAACAGGGCAAGTGGGACTGCATGATGACTACAAGTTCGTTTTGTAATTTGGGGAAGGATATTTGCTGGCCTCTACAAGTCATCTGAAAGATCTTTACTGTTCTAACACTTTTCACACCGTTTCTGGTTTCTGCATGCTGTATTCACAATTACTCAAGTCTACAGGCATCGTGGCATTCCAGGTAAAATGTTAGCATTTTACTGGAACCACACACCGTCCAGCAATGCTAGAGATGACAACCTGCTGATGGAGTATTTGTACATTTATGGCTGTCCAGAGAATAGAAAAATATTGAAGTAATGAGCCATATCATGTCATTCAGGATTTACTTGTCTAGTATCTTGCCTCTGACAGTGGTCAGTTCCAGATTTATTAGCGGAGAGCGCAAAGACTTTCTCCTTCATTAACTTCAGATCTGGTTACTTACCTTCCTGGGCAGATAAATCATTATTTGGATTTTTTTGTTTGTTTTCTTTGTTACCTCAATTAATTTCTGTTGCAGAACAGTTCAAATGAGAACTGCATACTGTGTGAAAATAGTTATTTTTTTTAATAATTTCTGAATATTGTATTCTTCATTTGTTTGAAATCTTGAAACAGATAATCAGCTGTGTTTATGAACAAGAGTTTCAGGTGCATGTAGTCAATTTTTGCACTGAAAATAATTGTGTTGTATTCACGAAGGGGACCAGTTCCAGAGACTCAGGCAGATCAAACACTATTCACAGCAGGTGTCTGTTATAGATCAGTGGTAATGAATTTTTCACCTTTATCACATTTATTTTTTCCCAACATTCTTCAAAGGTGAACATGTAAAAAGCAAGTAAATACACATGCTTGGGAGGTGGACTGAGAAGAACAGGCTAGGAAACTGTAGAGTGGAAAGGAACAGATAGCTGGATATGAATGGAGGAGTGAGGGAAGCCCATTGCCGCTGCAGTAGCCCTGTAAAATTGACAATGTCAGAAATCACATTTAAACTCAACTGCCATCTGACTTGTTTCACTTTAGATTTGTTGGCCACCATCAAATGTTGATCTGCAATGCATGGGAGCTGTTAGTCACAAAAACATAGTTGTTTGTTTGTTTGTTTGTTTTTTTTCCTTAATAATATGAGAATTATAAAAAACTAATGATGTCTATAAAGCAGGGATCAGGACTTCTTCAGCCATGTTTCACCTCCCTCTCCACAAATTATAGTTTCTTCTTCTTTAGCCTCTAGTTCTTAAAATGTCTTTATTATACTTTGGGATATGCCATAGCTGAGAATTCAATAACACCTCAGAGAATCACAGAATCAATTAGGTTGGAAAAGACCTCTGAGATCATCAGATTCAACCTATGACAAAACACCACCATGTTGACTAGACCATGGCACTGAGTGCCATGTCCAATGTTTCCTTAAACCTCCAGGGATGGTGGCATTACCACTGCCCTGGGCAGCCCATTCCAATAACTGATCACCTTAATCTAAGAACAATGCATGTTCTCATTGTATGTTGAATAAGGTAAATAGAATAAGTAAGAATGCTTTTGAATTCCAAATGCTTTAGAATTAAGAAACATGAATTTTGTTTCACAGATTATTTATTTAAACTGTCTGTGGATCAAATTCACAGATCATAAAATCACAATTTAGTGGTTTTCCAGCTGGTTACTTTTAAATTTATCATTCCACTGTCATGAGATTATTTCCACTGTTTCAAACATAATATCAATTTTCCTCTAATGAACACAACTCATTTTGATACATTTATTTTAGTTCCCCTTGTTTGCTCTGAAAGCAAGTGGTAAAAGTACAAAAAGAGAAATGTCTTATGCTAGTTGTCATTTGTGGGTTTCAGCTGCAACTTTTCAGGAATCACAAGTCAGAATTCTTTGGAAAATATTGTCCTGTATGTTTTGAATATAATTTGTGCTTCACCCTGTTGAAGTTTAGCTTCTTTCTTCATTTGTTCCTGAAGTATGTCAAATTTCAGTAATACTTATTTCAAAATTTGTATTGGCTCATTTTATATGTTGCCATTTACCTGATTCTCTAAGTTAATTTAACAAAATTTTGTGTTTCAAGCTAGATAAAATATTAAATGGGCACACTTTTCAAAAAGTGCTAGGGACTTATTCTGTGAACACTGACAGTTTGATGTGCCTCCCCACTCAGGAGCATTGCATGTATCTATATTCTATTGTGCACTTGTTCTCAAACCTATCAATATCTTATTTTCACTGTAAATAAAGCTGATAAAATGTGTCCCTGATTAAAAAAGTAGTAATAAGAAAAGAGTTGAGCAGTTTGTCTGTGCAAATGTGTCACATGATATTTGTATACACGCAAATATAGGATAGAGAATTTGGAATGAATTTCCCTCAGCTTTCCTTGTAAACTTAAAGCCTAACCTATGGACAAATTGTCCATGCCTTAATCCTGAGAGTGGATTTACTGAGATCCTTTTGGGTCTCAGGCTAGCACATAACAAAATGATTTATTTTCCAGAACAGTAAGCTGTTTGCCTCATGTGCTATATAAGTTGTTTAGCTATTGTTATAACTCTTTGTTTATGATAGAAAAGGTATAGTGAACCCACCTGACTCTTAATTGAGTGGATCAGGCTTCTTGTTATATTATGCACGCACAGCTAATGACTGTAATTGATTAGAACTTCATCAGGATTCAAAAGATTAAGTAATGCAAATTGTTTTACAGTTCCTTAATAGAGCCTGCTTAATGAGACAATCAGGAGATTTCAAGGCTTACTCTCTCTTTGGAGTTACGCAAAAACTGTGACTATGACTGAGGCCCAGTGCTACCAATATTGACTCTTACACTCATGCAAAATAACTGCCATCTGCATGTGTAAAAATTGCTGTTCTGTTTATCTATTAGTAAAAACTAAAACGAACGAACAAAAAGCCCCTGCAAAAACCCAAACCAAAGAAAAAAAACCCAAATAGCTTGCTGCCCCACATCTGTTTCTTCCCCATCTTTCCACCTCTGCTTCCATTTTCTCTCTGCATTTCCTGCACAGCTCCTGAGAACTAGAGAGTGTGGTTCTTTGGTACTGTGTGCACTGGGGGAATTCTCAACAGGTAGAAGAGTTCAGAGAGAGGACCTGAAAATTTATCTTAATATTTGCAGCCCACTCTAGAACAGTCAGGTACTTAATTAAATAGAATAACCATATGCATAACTTCATGTACAATGGGGTCACCATAAAACCATCTTGCAGATGGGTTCCTATTCTTCACAACCCTTTCAGTGAAGAAATTCCTCCTGATGTGGTGGAGCTCGAGGCCATTTCCTCTGGTCCTGTTAATTACCTGAGAGAAGAGTCTGACCTGCACCTTGATGCACCCTCCTTTGAGGTAGTTGTAGAGAGTGATAAGGTCTCCCCTGAGCCTCATTTTCTCCAGGCTAAACAACCCAAGCTCCCTCAGCCACTCCTCATGTGCCTTGTGTCCAGACCATTCACCAGCTCCTTTTCCCTTCTCTAGATTCACTCCAGCACCTCAACGTCTTTCTTCTCGTGAGAGGCCCAGAACTGAACACACTCACCAGTACCAAGTACAGAAGGACAATCACTTGTCTGGTCCTTCTGGACACACCATTTCTGATGCAGGTCAGGATGCCATTGGCCTTCTTGGCCACCTGGCCACACTGCTGGCTCATGCTCAGCTGCTGTTGACGAACACCCCAATGTCCTTTTCTGCTGGATCATTTTCGAGCCACTCTTCTCCCAGCCTGTAGTGCTACATGGGGCTGTTGGGACTGAAGGGCAGGATCCAGCAGTTTGCCTTTTTGAAACCTCATACTGTTGGCCTTGGCCCATTGATACAGCCTGTCCAGATCCCTCTACAGAGCTCTCCTACCTTCCAGCAGATCAATACTCCCAGCCCAAGTTATTGTTGTCCACGAACTTACTGAGTGTGCACTTGATCCCCTCATCCAGATCTTTGATAAAGATATTGAATAGGACTGGCCCCAGTACTGATCATTTCATGGTCACTGTGCCCAAAATGGTCCCTGTTGACCACACATCTCCCAGAAGCCCTTTTCTGTTTGTAAACAGCAGATCTAGTGGGGCACCAGTTGTATGAGGGGGTTATGTTCCACAAACTCCAGGAACCTTCTAGACTGCCTCCTCAGTGCTGTGTTGTTTCCAGCAGACATCTTCCAAGCTAAAGTCTCCCACAAGAGCAAGGGCTGATGATTGTGAAATGCTTATAGAATAACTTCATGTCAGGCAATAAAAAGGCAATAAAAAAATACGTGCTGCCTTCATGAGGAATCTTTACTGTTTATACTGTGGTAAGGAAGAACTAGGAAGTAAAGCAACTCAGCTGCTCTCAGTGGTGTGGAAGGAGCTGAGGACTTAAGAGACTTCTCACAGCCTCCAGTGCTTATCTGCCTGAAAAAACTCCAGATCCCTCAGGCTGATGAGAAAACCATAACCCAAGCAATGTCTTAAATCTGCTGAGCTATCATTAGCTGAGGTCATAGAAGAAAAGTTTTCTAAAGCATCTTCGCTCTATGACTTCTTGTTCTTTGCAAAACCTCATTTCCAGGTTAAAAAACACATCATAACCTCTGAGACTGGGTGAAAATAGGATAGTATACAGGGGCCTGGAGAACTAACACATAGTCTAAGAAACTGAAAGTTTGCTGTCGATGGTACTAAGTTGAACAATAAGAAAAACAAACAAAAACTTCAAAATTTTTCTGCCAGTTTTGCTGGACTTGGTCAAAATTAAGTTTTAATACTCAACTGTGCTCAGATCTGTGGATCTGTGTACAGGGCTTCATGTGTATGTCATTCAGTGTGGTTATGAAATGCTTATATTAAGGGGATTATTCAGTGTTTGCACACACTGGTTGTGCCAATAACATTGAAATACTAATGCCAGAATCACTGTTGTGTTCTGAATGTTATCTAAGTGCAAAATTGTTCTTGTTTTGCAGCCTTAAAGAATGTGCAATGAAGTTATCTAGAAAGACTATAGGCTGCAGAGGAAAGTGGCAAAGCTGAAAAGACAGTACGGATGATCTTTGGGAATATTCATGCATGTATTACTAGTATGTGCAATTTGCATACATACATATTCATATACAAACCCCAGCATTGTTGACACTTCCAAAGGCTATTTGCCTTTCCATTGGATAGGTTGGAACTACCAGCAGTGGGAGAAACAGTGTAAGGGGGAAAAGTAACATTTTTGTTAGAGCGTCTATATTCTTTTTTTACACTTTGAAAGCATTTCTTCCAAAGCATGCTGCAATTAGGGTAATACAGATTAAAAAAGACAAATATGAAACACCATGTCTGGAACCCTGAGAGAGAGCATGAAAGAAATGTGCATGAGAAAGGATATCATGAGCATGGATGATGCAGGAATGACCTGTCCATCTGTGAAGATAAAGGAGCTGACAGATCTCCACTACTGAACGGGGCGGAAATAGGGAAATGAGGGAAAATAAGGTATTGTGATTATTTTTCCCTCCTTTCTTTCATCTCCAGAAACTTCCTAAGACTGATAGTTTTATTGATGGAATCTAGTAAGACTTATTCTTCAGAAATGTCTTTTTGTTTGGATTCAAGACTTTTACAGTGTTCTCTACTTTGTATACAAATGATGTATCGATTGAGAAGGTTAGGGAAAATAACAAAATGTCTCTGGGAAGATTTTGTCTTCTTTGGATTTTCTTCTCAAATATGAAAAGGCAAAAAAACCCCAAACACAAAAGGTCTAAAAGAACATTAGAAGTTTAAATGGTTTGCATTTGTCTGGGTCACCAAACTCAGACCATTATTCACTTCACCTTCTAGTTCCTAAGAGCACAATTTGGAGCTTCTGATCTAAGAGGAACCAAAGCATTAATCTCTTTATCTTTCTATACCTATGTTATTTATAACCACCTATGGAATTATAAAGGTTCTTATCAAGTTCTTTTAACAAATATGTGGACACATGTGCCTTTTATTATTTAGAGAACTTCAGAAAAAAGGAAAGGCTTTGCACAGTGCTTATACAGACACTCTCTGGAGAAAAAAAAAATCATGACCTATCCTTTTAAAAGCCTGCATAAATTATGCTCTTCTTCAATGACATGAGTACTTTAAATGGATGAAAGACAATTATCCAGGAAACATAATATTCATTTTCTGCATCCATATGGGAAACTTGATTTAAATCGTATGCTGTATGGGCTCTGCTGAGTTCAGAATGCTAGCTCCAACTCTGACAGTCTCATAACCTAGCAACTTGCCTTTTAAGTGACAGGATTTTGAACAGGATAGTACACTAAATGCTGTAGTCACATCGACAACTTGGGTAAATCAGTTGGCAGACTGTGCAGTGCACATTGAGAAAATTGTCCGTTTTACTAATCTGTATCCTACACACAGCGTTCACTGGCATGGTTTCGGAATTGTACTCCCCAGTTTAGTGTTCCCACTGAAACACCCCAGTTCACTTGCTGCCTTCAGCAATGACCTGAGCTGATATAAAATATACGCAAATATTAACCTTGTCCTGTCCAGAACCAGGACATTCACTAATCCTTTGATATTGCTGAATCCATTCCTTACTTTTTTCTGTATCTTCCGTACACAGCTCCACGCAGCTGCCATGAACACTTTTATCTTCTGAGGAGAGAGGGATCGATGAGTATCAGTCTATTGCTATTTATGATTTATGACAAAATTTGAAAGGAAATAGGGCAGGAAACTGTGCTTGCACTTTGGCTGTGCAAAGTCTGCCTGAGAATAAATATTGGGACATTTTTCTTATATGTTAGACCCCTTGTGGCAAAGACGACAGCAGAATTTTAAGGGCCATTTCCAAACTACTGCCCATACTGAAATCCTGTGCTGCCAGGTGCTCATTGTCCCTAGCTTTGCTCAGTAAACCCAGGCTTATGGAGAACAAGTTTATTCCAGAAACTATAAAAAGCAATGGTTGGGTTTTGTAACGGCAACTGGTGACTGAGCAATACTTTCATCATCCTTGTTATAAACTTGATGCCTTCAGTAAGACAGGAGTGACTCAATACAAATAAAAATGTTTACACATTGAAGCTGATATTTCTAAGTTTATCCAGCTATTAAAACAACTCAACGCAGTCAAAGAAACTGTGCCATACACAAAACAACCAGACAATTTCTCCCATAAGGCAAATAGAAATCCTTCATGTTTAAGTTATTGCTTCAACCAGGTATAAGACATTTTAAAACAAAACAAAGGCATGAAAATAAAGATCTTCTCTGAATTTCCTAGCATTTGCTTCCTTGTGCAGTATATGTTTCACCATTTTTTTCTCAGTGATTGTGCTACTTGAGTTTGTTGCGTGTATGCACAAGAGGAGCAAAGGTATTGGAACAAAGGGATTGCATTAGCTGAACAGTGCACAAGTGTGCAGAGCACTGTTTCTGAACTATTCTGCATACAGCCTGGCCAACAAACATGAGGAACTGGAAACCGCCAGACGCTGGAGAACTATGACCTATTTGCTATTACTGAAACTTAGTGGGAAGGTTCCCATAACTGGAATGTGGCTATTGATGACTACAATATCACACAGTACCTCCTGTTCTGGATAGACAGGAGAGCAAGGAAGAGAGGAGGAGTTGCCCTCTATGTCAAGAGTTGTAGAGACTGTGAAGAGTTGTCTTTGAAGAGCAGCCCTGAGCAGGTTAAAAGCTTATGGGTAGGAATTAGACACCAAGGCAACAAATGGACCTTTGTGCTTGGTGTCAATACAGGTCCCTAATCAAGGGGAGCCTACTGAAGAGGTCTTGTTGTTCCAGCTGCAGGAAACATAGGACTCTCAGGCTGTTGTCCTGCTGGGGGACTTCAACCACCCTGAAATTTGCTAGGAAAGGAGCACTGTGAGCTGTAGGCAATCCAGGAGACTCATGGAATGCATAGAGGGTAACTTCTTAAGCCAGGTAATAACCCTACCACAGGGGGGTGACATGATGGACCTGATGGTCACCCATGCAAGTGAACTAACTGGTGACATCAAGATCTGAGGCAGCCTGGGCTGCAGTGATTATGCACTGGTGGAGTTTGCAGCCCTGAAGGATCAGGTGAAGAGTAAAGTCAGACCCTGAATTTTAGTAAAGCAAACTTCCAACTTTTCGAGGAGTTAGTCAATAGGGCCCTCTGGGAAATTGCCCTCAGGGACAAGAAAGCAGAACAGATGCCTGTAAGGATGCTTCCTATAGAGCATATGAGATCATGATCCCCAGGTGCAAGAAATCAGTGAAGGAAGGCAAGAAACTCACACAGCTGAGTCAATAACTGCTCATTAAACTAAAGGCCAAGGAGGCGATAGATAGGCAGTGGAAGCAGGGACAGGTATTTGGGAAAAAGACCGTCCAATCAGATAGAAATGCGGTCAGCAAGGCCAGGGTGCATATTGATCTGAATTTGGCAAGGGATGCAAAGAATGATAAGGGGTATGTCAGGTATTTCAGCCAGAAAAAGAAGGCAAAGAAAGTTTGTCCACCGAATAAGCAAGGCTGGTAAACTGGTGACTACAGGTAAGGAGAAGGCTGAAGTACTCAACAAACTCTTTGCCTCTGTTTTCACTGTCAATCCCTTTTTCCTCACGTCTCAAGTGGATGGACTGCAAGATGGGGACTGGGGGGAGTAAAATTCTTCCCACTGTAAGAGAAAATAAGGTTTGAGACCACCTGAGGAACCTGAACATACATAAATCTATGGGACATTATGAGGTGCATCCTTCAGAATCCTGAAGGAATTAGCTGATGTGGTTGTCAGGCTCCCCTCCATGATATTTGAAATGACATGTCAGTCAGGTGAAGTTCCCAATAACTGGAAAAAAAGGAACATGGGACCCATCCTTGAAAAGGGTAGAAAGGAGGACTCTGGGAACTACCAACATGTCAGCCTCGCCTCAGTGATTGGGAAGACTATGAACAGAAGGGGGACAGGAACAGATCCTACTGGAAGCTATGCTAAGGCACATGAAGGACAGAGATGTGATTTGAGATAGTCAGCATGGCTTCACCAAGGGCAANGATAAGGGGTATGTCAGGTATTTCAGCCAGAAAAAGAAGGCAAAGAAAGTTTGTCCACCGAATAAGCAAGGCTGGTAAACTGGTGACTACAGGTAAGGAGAAGGCTGAAGTACTCAACANTATATGGTCCCCCACAACATGCTTATCTCTAAAACGGAGAGAGAAGGATTTGATGGGTGGACTATTAGGTGGATAAGGAATNACTCTTTGCCTCTGTTTTCACTGTCAATCCCTTTTTCCTCACGTCTCAAGTGGATGGACTGCAAGATGGGGACTGGGGGGAGTAAAATTCTTCCCACTGTAAGAGAAAATAAGGTTTGAGACCACCTGAGGAACCTGAACATACATAAATCTATGGGACATTATGAGGTGCATCCTTCAGAATCCTGAAGGAATTAGCTGATGTGGTTGTCAGGCTCCCCTCCATGATATTTGAAATGACATGTCAGTCAGGTGAAGTTCCCAATAACTGGAAAAAAAGGAACATGGGACCCATCCTTGAAAAGGGTAGAAAGGAGGACTCTGGGAACTACCAACATGTCAGCCTCGCCTCAGTGATTGGGAAGACTATGAACAGAAGGGGGACAGGAACAGATCCTACTGGAAGCTATGCTAAGGCACATGAAGGACAGAGATGTGATTTGAGATAGTCAGCATGGCTTCACCAAGGGCAAGTCCTACCTGACCAACGTACTGGCTTCTGCAGTGGACAAGGGAAGGGGTGCAGATGTTGTTTATCTGGACTTCTGTAAAACCTTTTATATGGTCCCCCACAACATGCTTATCTCTAAAACGGAGAGAGAAGGATTTGATGGGTGGACTATTAGGTGGATAAGGAATTGGTCTGATGGTCATAATCAGAGGGTGGTGGTCAACTGCTCAATGTCTGCATGGATTTTGGTAATGAGTGGTGTCCCTTACGGGTCTTACTGGGGCAGGTACCCTTTAATGTCTTCAACAACACAGACAAAGGCATCAAATGCATCCTCAGCAAATTTGCAGACAACACCAACTATACCAAGTAAACTGTGGTGCAGTTGCCACACCTGAAACACTGAATGCCAGCTGGAAGGAACTGGACAAGCTCAAGAAGGGGGCCCATGGGAACCTCATGAGGTTTAACAAGGACAAGTGCAAGGTGCTGCACTTGTGTTGGGGCAACCTTGTATCTATATAGGTTGGGGGATGAACAGATTGAGAGCATCCCTACTGAGGAGGACTTGGGGGTGCTGGTGGATGAGAAGCTGGACATGACCTGGCAATGTGCTTTTGCAGCTTGAAAAGCCCATCCTACCCTATCCATAAAAAGAAACATGTCTAACGGGTCAAGGGAGTGGATTCTGCCCCTCTACTCTACTCTGGTGAGACCCCACCTACAATGCTGCATCCAGATCTGGGGTCCTCAGTACAGGGAAGGTCTAGGGAAGGGCTGCAAAAAGGATCAGAGGGATGGAGCACCTCTCTTATGAGGAAAGGCTGAGAGATTTGGGGTTGTGTACTGTGGAGAAGAGAAGGCTCTGGGGAGACCTTATTGTAACTTTTCAGTACTTAAAAGAAGCTTATAAGATGAAGATAAACTTTTTATCAGGAGCTGTAGAGACAGGACAAGGGGCAACAGTTTTAAATTAGAAGAGTATAGGCTTAGATTAGATGTGAGGAAGAACCTCTTTACAATGAGGATGATGAGGCGCTGGAACAGGTTTTCCAAATAGACGATGAACACCCAATCCTTGGAAACATTCAAGATCAGGTCAGACAGGGTTTTGATGTAGAACATTCAACCTGATGTAGTTGAAGATNCTATACCAAGTAAACTGTGGTGCAGTTGCCACACCTGAAACACTGAATGCCAGCTGGAAGGAACTGGACAAGCTCAAGAAGGGGGCCCATGGGAACCTCATGAGGTTTAACAAGGACAAGTGCAAGGTGCTGCACTTGTGTTGGGGCAACCTTGTATCTATATAGGTTGGGGGATGAACAGATTGAGAGCATCCCTACTGAGGAGGACTTGGGGGTGCTGGTGGATGAGAAGCTGGACATGACCTGGCAATGTGCTTTTGCAGCTTGAAAAGCCCATCCTACCCTATCCATAAAAAGAAACATGTCTAACGGGTCAAGGGAGTGGATTCTGCCCCTCTACTCTACTCTGGTGAGACCCCACCTACAATGCTGCATCCAGATCTGGGGTCCTCAGTACAGGGAAGGTCTAGGGAAGGGCTGCAAAAAGGATCAGAGGGATGGAGCACCTCTCTTATGAGGAAAGGCTGAGAGATTTGGGGTTGTGTACTGTGGAGAAGAGAAGGCTCTGGGGAGACCTTATTGTAACTTTTCAGTACTTAAAAGAAGCTTATAAGATGAAGATAAACTTTTTATCAGGAGCTGTAGAGACAGGACAAGGGGCAACAGTTTTAAATTAGAAGAGTATAGGCTTAGATTAGATGTGAGGAAGAACCTCTTTACAATGAGGATGATGAGGCGCTGGAACAGGTTTTCCAAATAGACGATGAACACCCAATCCTTGGAAACATTCAAGATCAGGTCAGACAGGGTTTTGATGTAGAACATTCAACCTGATGTAGTTGAAGATGTCCCTACCTTGGCTGGAGTGTTGGACTAGATGACATTTAAAAGTCTCTTCTAGCACAAATCATTCTATGATTCTGTGATTCATGTGTGGCACATGTGTTTGTCTGTTTAGAAGGTGAATAGAGCTTTTGGATTTTCTGTCTATGTGCAAAGGCATGCAAAAACATGTTCATATGTTTTTGTTAGCATTCTGAACAACCACTTCTCATCTCCAGGCCTTTTCTCACACTTTTTCTTCTTGACTAACTCCTCTAATGCTTTTTGGGAACATAATTCTGTTTATTGAGGATCTCAATTACAAACCACTTAACTCCACCTAACATCACTGCAGTGGCAATTCCATTGAAAGGGAAATTTGTTGGAACATTCTTTTCAGACCTGAATGTAAATAGATGGGTAGTAGCTAAAGTCTTGCACCACTGATGTTACAGATGGGCCACTTTACTTTGTTGAGCTGAATGAAGCACCTCTCAACTAAAGAAAAAATTTAACCCCCCCCCCCCAAAAAAAAAAAAAACCAAACAGTGCTCTTAGGCATTGGCCAAGGGTGTGGAGCTTTCAGCACAGCACATCATTTCCTTTTAATTCCTTCTGATGCTCTTTTGTCAGTTATTTAGTTAGGATGAGTAAGATACACTAACTCTTCACTATGTCCATTTAGATTTCTATTAGCTTTGTCCCATAGCTATGTTTGCTACAGCTGTCAAAGCATGTAAAGCTACTGGAAAAAAACATTAGTGTGTAATGAATTGTATGTAGTAATGTAGTTTTCATTATGGAGTATAAAATGCAACAGCTTCTATGTTCTGGGAAAGGATGAGAAGAGAAAGGGAACAAACTGGAAAACATAAGATGTGCTCACACAGCAAGGTGTTTAATTAATCCATGTAAGATTGATGCAAAACAAACTTTATGCAACAAAGAAGGTATTTATAATTGTAAATTGCTTTTGTTTCAGGTGTAATCTTAAATATTGGCTGATGACAGCTCTAGAATTTTTCTCAATCTCTTGCTGAAATGCTACAACTAAAGAATAATTTAAAACCTTTTTGTTTTCTAAATCAAATAGAATTTTCAGTTGGATAACTTCATAAGAAGTATTTTCTTAGCTGTAAAAATGTGTATTGTGGTTTTTACTTTCAAGGGTTTTTTTTCTTGGTCAGCTACTTATCAGGCAACCTCACAGCCAAGGGTGTCAATAAGCTAAAGTTCTCAGCGCATGCCTTTGTCCCACAGTTTGCTTTTAAGATCTGCCTTCAGGCTCTCAGGGCACTGTGGATCCTGTGGGCTCCTCCGGGATGTGGCAACTATCTCACCAGCCCCAGCTGGGGGGCAGGAAAGACTGATGGGCAGCTGCGTCATCTCCAGCCCTGTGCATTGCAGTGCCTCCCTGGGAAGGAAACTGGATCTGAATGAGAAAGGTGTGGCTTGGAAAGTCTTAAGTCATTAGAAAACTAGTCCTGCATATCAAAGTAGCCATACCTATGTTTTGTTTCAGTAGATTTTATTCTCTAGGATAAGAAATTACAAAAAAAAAAAAACAACAACAAAACCCAACAAACTCTCACAAACAACCCACCAAAAAAAAACTTGTTGAGAAAAATCAAGAAATGTGGGTGTAGACCAGGCGGATCTGTCGCCAATTAAGTACAAAAATAAGAAGACTCTGAAGAGGGCAAGTTTACATGAGATCCTTCCAAGTGAAATTATTTACACAGTGGTCTCTACAAAGTGTAACACTGAAAAAAAGACAAAATTGCAGAATATTATATAGTCAAAGCAATGTTTTATACAGTTGTTTGAGTATCTGGACAACAGCTTCTAGTGATTACTACTTGGCTTTTCACCTAAGTTCACTTGTGTCCTTGTGAGCCAAACAATTACTTAAACCCCCTGAAAAGTTAATACCTCCATTTGTAAGGCACAGATTACCTCCATGTGTTCCCATGTGTGTGACCTCTAATGGAGTTTAATAGAACTGTTTCTGCAATAATTCCTGGTATTCAGAAAGTAAATGGGGAAGCAAAGTGACAGTGCCTTATATTTATGTTAAATTTCAAAAAGCCATGTAGTGCTTCTTGCATTTCTTTATAATTTTATTTTCAAAGCTGTAATTTCTATTGTTAAGCCTGAAGGAATGCTTGCAGTAGCCCTGCTATGGAGTGGGGACTGCCTGTTTTTCACACTTAGTGAAAAGATGGGAACACAGGGAACTTGCTTTGAGAGCCATAGTGTTGCAGAGACTCTACATCTGCTGGTGGGATTTGGCAGTCTATTTGTTATGTATCTAGAAATGTTAAAAAACTCTTTGAGAACCAAGGAAATAATAAAAATGAATTATTTTGATGAAGTGTTACCCAAGGCTTATTTCAATCAGCATTTACTTTCGAGAATTGTTTATAGTGTATCAAGTTCCATAAACTGTCATATGCAGTCCATGACAACCATCTGTTTAGAATGACACGTTTGTTTTTTTTTTTCTTATTCAGTCTCACTGAAATTAAAATATTGACAGAAACACTTCCTATGGTATATACAAGTTAACGGAAGAGCTGCTGTTATATCAGCTCTTTTTGCATTAAAGTTGCGATTTTATACAGTAACACACACCTAACCTTGAACTAAATAAATTTTTTACAAAAATACAGACAAAAAATAAGAAAGAAATTAAGATTTTAACTGCTCAGATATTTTAGATTCCTACAAAAATACTCTTTAATATATTTCAATTGATTAAAATGAAACATGTAACTTGAAAAAAAAATAGAATATAGTAATGACATTTGTTGTCATTCTCAGAGTGAAGTTTCTTTTTGTTTGTTTGTTTTCAATTCAATTTCCTTTGCTGGGAAGGTATGGATGCTCTGGCAGATTTCAGTAAAACAACTTTTGGAACTCAGAAGATTAGTAGTGGCTCCCTCTGCTCTAGCACAGAGAATTGCTTAGGACATACAAAGCTTTTAACCTCTAAATTGTTGGTTTGATTCTACAGTGAGACAAAAATGAGAAAAAACCATTATAAATTATTTCTGTACCATGGCAGAAAGATCTGCTTTCAGTTCAGTTCCCAGCATTCAGGTGTCCCTGCCATAAAATATCACACCAATTTATTGTAATTATGGCTTTGGTTGGGGTTTTCGTTGTTTGTTTGTTTGTTTTGGGATTTTGTTTTGTTTTGTTTTTTAATGGAAAAAGATGTAAGGTAGATGAATAGACAGTGAGATAAATGTCATGCCATGTTACTTATTACCCACTTAAACGAAGCAGAGAACCCTTATGGCCACCAGCAATGCATTGCTGAGAGATATAGGATTGTCTCTACGGCTCATCGCTCTTGCTACCGTGTAGATAAGCAGTGTTATCCAGGTGCCACACTGCTGCTTTTGGCACCTACATTGATTCTGAAGGGCTGGATCCACGGGGGGTGTGAACATTGAAGATGCATCAATTCATATGAACTGAGAAGCTGACAAAGCTACTTAACCTTACTTGCACCCATAACAGCATCACCTCACAGGTGCATCACTTGTGTACAAAATATAGTACAGATACGCTACAGGTGTATCTGTAGTGCCTCGGTGAAAGCTGAGCTATTGGCAGCACAGCTGTGCTGGGGACACCCAAGTAGGAAGAATATCTCAGTCAGCCTAGAGTGAGGACATCACAAACTTTTGAGTGGACCACAGAAATCTACATAATGTACCCTCAGACAGTTTGCTGATGACATGAAACTGTGGAGAGTGGCTGATACGCCTGAAGTCTGTGCTACCATTCAGTGGGACCTTGATAGACTGGAGAATTGAGGGGAGAAAATCCTAATGTGCTTCAACAGGGGCAATTCCTTCCTGGGGAGGAATAAACCCAATTGTCAGTACAGGTTGGGAGCTAACCTACTAGAGAACAATTCTACCGAGAAGGACGTGGGAGTCGTGTTGGATGACAAGTTGACCATGAACCTGTGGCAAGGAGGTCCAACAGTAACCTTCGGGTTCCCCAGGAAGCGTTTGGACAGCAGGTCGAGGGAGGTGATCCTCCCCCTCTACTCAGCCCTAGTGAGACCACATCTGGAGTGCCTGTGTCCAGTTCTGGGCTCTTCAGTGCAAGAAAAACAAAGAGGTACTGGAGAGGGTCCAACAGAGGCCACAAAGATGATTAGAGATCTGGAGTATCTCTTATGAGGAGGGACTGTGGGAGCTGTTTAGTCTCGAGAAGACTGAGAGGAGATCTCATACAAATGTCTCAAAGGCATGCAACAAGAGAAAGGTGCCAGACTGTTTCCTGTTACACCCAGAGACAGGACGAGGAGCGACGGCCATAAACTAAAACATGAGAAGTTCCACCTCAACATGAGGAAGAATTTTACACTGAAGGTGGCAGAGCACTGAAACAAGATGCACAGGGAGGTTGTGGAGTCTCCCTCTCTGGAGACATTCAAAACTCACCTGGATGTGTTCCTGTGTCACCTGCTCTAGGTGACACTGCCCCTTGGAGGGGTCTTGAACTGGATGATCTCCAGAGCTCCTTTCCTAAAAAAAATTCTGGGGTTCTGTGATTCTTTGATATTAGTATGTTGCAGGGTCCTTTTTAGATAAGAAACATGAAAAAAGCACTTCCAGGCTTTTAAATTCCTGAATGCTAGGCAGAGTGTTCATAAATACAGGCAAGATACACCACATACCTTTTTTCAAGTTGAGGCTGCGATATTACTGGTTTTCAGGAGTCTGAACGTGTGGATACTACTCATGAGATTTCAGTCCAGGCTGAAGAGAGGCTCAGAAAGATATCAGGAACTCCAGCTTTCATATCCTCTCAAATGTCAGCCCAGACAGAGGAACCCATCTCTTGTGACCAACTGCCTCTGTGTCTGCTTTGCCTCTCTTCCAGAAAAGAGATTTACAGCTAAAGGTTCCTTCTTTCTTCTTAGGCCCTACAATTTTGCATCACGGGGCTTGCTAACCCACCTGGGACCCAGGAATATTAAGGGGAGGGAAAAAGTATTCTTAGATAAAAGGGAGGGAAATGGGATATGGAGTAAATGGGGACAGAAAAGAGAAACAGTAGGTGGATACAGGATCAGGGGATCCATTGATTCAGAGTTCAGAGTTTGCTGATCAAAAATGCTTTGTGCAGGGATGTGTTCAAGTATAGGAGTGGAAAGGATTCTCTCAGTCACCAGCTGTAGCTCCCCACATCCCTCCCTGTCAAGTTTTAGCTTTCTGCCTTAGTTTAGTTACCAAAATAAGCCAACTTTCCTGTAGGTACACTGAACTCAGCACTGGATAATTCTGCTGTTTAAGATGGTAAATTATTCCTCACTAACCTTCCCATTGTTGCAATAAACATGTTTTTTTCTAGTTCTCGTCCTTACTTTAAAACAATGGTATTTATGATACTTTTTTATTTATGGGTATTTATTTATCAAATCGTGTTGATAAAGTGTTTTTACTCAACTTTAGAATTTGTTCTTTTTTAGTTATTAAAAACTCATCTGTGATTAATCTTTTTAAGGTAAACACATTGCAGTGAGTAGTATACAGAAAAGAAAAAAAAAGTGTTGGTATAAGTAAATATGGATTAGGAACAGAGGTTGGGTGATCTTCCCATGTGATATTTCTGAATTCATAATTTTGCTGTATCAAACTGTCACTAAAAGTGACTGTCTAACTTTTGTATAGTAAGTTCTCTTGCTCAGGACCCTCCCTTTGTGTAAAATAAGTATGTCAACTATGACACAAAGGATGTTCAATTTTTGTAACATTAGTGTTTATCATCAAAAGCAATGCACTTGAATTTTCTCATGTATCAATCAACCTGTTTGAAGAATAAATGATTAGGCACATAAATAGCTACTAACGAACCTTGTTCACTACTGTGATAGTTGAGTGGGCACAGTCTGACCAGTCTTTAGATCTTGAGGACTAACATCATACAGCTTAGGACAGAGCTCTGTATTGGTTAGTGGATGTGCAGGTTGCATTTATATGCATACAGTTCAAGACTTTGAGTTTGTTTTTATAATTAATATGTGATAAGCATACCCGTGTGCCAGGCATGGCCTGGGGGAAAGTCAGATCCAGAGTCAGTCCAGAAGCAGGAGATAGAGCCAGTGGCAGGACTGGAAGTAAGGACATGGCCTGTGTCCGAGTCTCACATGGCCTGTGTCCGAGGAGACCAGGACATGGCATGGGTTCCAGTCCCATGGCTAGGGGTGTGAGATTCCCCAAGGGGGACTTCGCAGGGCATGACAAGACTCAGGGATGCTTTCACCATGTTAGTTCCACAAAAGTCTGGAAAAGCATCCAGCAGGAAGACAGTTTGGAACAAAACGTATTTGCCAAAGATTCTGTGCAAGTAGACTGACTAATCCTTGTTATTTTCCCAAGTTCATGATTTAAGGGCTTGGTGTGACGAGTTGAGGAAGTTAGGTACATTTTGTGCATAAATTAGTTGTTTCCTGATGACAACGGGCTTTTATTACACATTTCATATATTTAAACCAAAGTATTCTACAAGTAACAAGAACCCGAAATCTTAGAATACATGATAAAACATATACACAATTCTGTGTGACCAGTCTGCGAGTATCCTTCTTTCAGTCTGAAGCATCAAGAATTTCAATTTGTGTTCAGAAGAAGAATAAAAAGCGCAATTCCTAAGTATTTCTGAATTGTGGAGGATAGAGTCTTAAGATAAAGACCACAAACCCATAAGTATTGAGGCTCCTTGTTGCTTATGAGTGACACAAGCTCTCTGTCTGAAGAAGGAATCCAGGAGCAGGTATTCAAGCCCGTGTTTGACTTTGAGTCTGAGTGCTGTTTCTAGAGATAGGAAGTCATTTACCTTCCCAGAGAGACATCTGCCATGAAAGTTGGTACTTTGTACCAGTAAGAGCAACAGAAAGAGCCTCAATGGACACCTTACTGAACTGGAAAGTGCTTACTGTTTATGAGCAATGGCCACTACAGATAATAAAAGCTGAACAAAAAATTTGTTCTTTGCCAAATGTTGGCCCAAATGGTCATTGTCATTGTCAGAGGATAAAATTCCAAAGGAAGTTTATTCCTATTCCTGCTGCTCACCAAACCCTTTTAAAACTCAAAAGCTTTTTTGAGTGTCAGGTCAGAACAAAGCTGTTTAATCAATGTTAGGTACACCTGTCTGGAAATATTTACACCTTTTCTAGTATTTTTCATGTTTTCAAGTAATTTTTTAATGTATGTTTTTTCGCTTCTACCCTGTTTCCAAACTGGTTTCAGCTAATCCCTTGTCCTAAATGTACAGTCTGGACATGTATCATTCACCCAGCCAAAATATAAAATACAAAAGCAATTTTACTGCTTTCTTAGTTTACATTCAGCCTAAGCTATGCAAAATACATAGTTTAAGAAACAGAAATTCAGAGAATTTGCCAAAACGTAAATTCAGTTCTGCTGCTCGAAGTGCAAAGATATGAACTCAATTTCACGGGCTCTTTGATGGTGTCAAACATGAAATTACCACTATGTTTTCCACCAGCATTTTGGTTTAGAGTTGAATGGAGAGTTCATAAAATACGCTGAATCAGGACTACAGAGTCACTGCAATTCATGTTTGAATGGTACATCGTATTACTGAGCTATCAGTAAAGATGTGAGATGTTTATGGTATGCATCTGTTAGAGAACGCAGAAAATACTTCCAGTGTATAGAATATTTCTGCATGTTTGCTTTTGATTCCAAGGCTGACATTTTTAGAGACACATTTATTTCAAGCAAGCATTCCTTTCTCAAGATTAGGTCAACATCATAGACCATGTGATGTAAACTATTGCCTTTATTGTAAGATCGGAGGTGATAGAGTTTTAAACTTATTTCATAGCTGATGAGAACAGAGTTGGCTGAAAACATAAAGTTTATATCGGAGACTTTGTAAAATCACCCCAGAATATTTCATATTTCTAATTTCATAGTTATTCATTGCCTGAATGATAGAAGTCCATAAGGAACTAAGAAGGTTCACTAGATGCTACCAGTCAGAGGTTTAAAAAGGAAACCAGTGTACATCCTTTAATACTAACTGTATACTATTTAGTCTATTAAAATTTAAATGCAGGCCTAAAATAAGTAGCAAATGCCTGGATTTTTTTTCAGCTGTCAACATGGAAACAGACATTTGTGTAAAAAGCAAAGAAGCAACAAAAAAACCCTTGCCATAAAAAAAAAGGAAGAGCTTAAGATTAAAATATGTATAATGACCAAACCAATACCTGCCTTAGAACACTTTCACATTACTTTCTTACCTCTACTTGCTTTTCTGAGTAGATTTAAGTAGATTTTCAACACAAAAAAATATTTCTGATTTTGCTAAAGTGAAACATAGTTCTAGAGGAACATATTTTACTTCTGCTTGTCTTCCAGTTGTGTTTTGTGGAAGCCAAATAACTCAAAACTGTTGTGTATTCCTTATCTCACAGGAGGTTGAATCCACAAATTGAACGGAATTGTTTTTATATAGCAATTAGTGTTCCATGGTCTGAAATACATACAATCTAAAATGTGGAAAAAGAAAACCTATGTGATCAAAATACATGGAAGCAGGAGTTTTACTGCAAAGAGTTCGGTGTTAGCTGAGAGATTTGGGCAGACTATGTGTGAAATGTTTCACCAGTGTTGTTAAATTGATTTAGTGTACTAAAAAGGTACATGGATGTAACTTACAGAAATTGAGACTTTGCCAGCAGAGTATATTCTACATTCTGCTGACTGAAACAACTTAGAGCAGAAAATATATCCTAAATTGTTGATATAAGATAAATTCATGCTAAAACCTTTGCCAGACAAGCTGCCAGTCCTATCTTTTTCCTCACAGTTTTTTAATTAACAAAGGTGTGTCCCCATTTTTCTGTGCTGACCTGAACTACCTCTTATGATCAAAATTATAAATTTCTCAACCTGTAAATTCCTTCCAGGTAACAACTTCGTTATCACATTTAATACCTCTGTGACTGCTATGTCAAAAGTCCCTTCAGGGACCAGGGACAGAGATTCAGTTTTGTTTCACTTGCTTGCCCTTCTTGATCACAAATTGCCATGGGTGTGATAGACACAGCTCAAAACAAACAGTGTAAGGGGCTTTGGCTGTTTTCCTTGCCATGTGTAGGATAATACTGGGATGTTTCAATAGCACACCACTGACAGTCAGGTGATATAATGAACGCTGGACAAGCAGGGCTGCTTCTGCATGAGAGGTGTTTCTGTCAGAGAAGTTGAGGCACTACCTTCTTCCCTTTGCAGGACCAAGTTGTTGGTTGTAAAAAGGCACAGAAGGAGGTTATCTCATCAGATTATCAGAAATGATCAAAAGCTTTTCATCAAAACCTGTGAAGGGAAAAATGGGAGTATCCCTGAGGGAAAGTACAGTGATACCAAAGACTACATGCTTCTATGTAACAACATTTCACCAGATCAGAAATGGACACTAATGACAGGTGGACACAGAGGATAAAGCCCAAAAGACAGTGTGAATCTAACCAGGACACATCACACCTGTCTCTGACAGGTACCTGAGGCATTTGTTTCTTTTGCACTCTGGCTGAATTTATAAATATCATTGTGCCCATCAGGTTTGACTGTGTATTTCCAAGCTCATGTAGACACTGATGTGATTCTTCATAATCTTCTGCAAAAAGAAGTAATGTATTTTGGAAAAAAAAAATTGTAATTAATATCTCGTTTATTAAGGGTTGTTTCAACAAAAGAATTTTTAAAATTTGTTTTCTATTATAGTTGTTGCCTTTATGTTAGAATGAGAATCTTTGCATGTGCCATTGCCTAAGAAATTGAGGTAACTCATTTATCAAAGTGTCCTTATCACTGTGTTTTTTACAATTTTGTTTTTTTGGTTTTATTTAAATTGCCAGGTGAATTTTGGTGCAGTGCACCATTTCTCTAAGAGTTTACACACAAGCAGAAGGAAGTAGAGAGAATTAAATACTATATTTAAAAACAGATATTACTTCCCTACAATACAATATAATTCCTTATAATAAGACTGCCTAATATTGTTTATCAAACATATCTCTTGCTGAGTCATTACTGACGAAGTAGGATTTTTTTTATTTATTTTTCTCAAGATGGGGGTATTTGTATATTGGCTTTATTCCTTTCTTGTTGCTGGATATTGAGAACAAACTGTGACTTCAAAAATATTACACATCATTTATCATTTATCCATTGCGTACTTTGTCTAACTTGTTATGCTGATGGATGATTTGTCTATCTTCATTTTATTGCTTTTTAAAAATTATTTTCTCCCAGTTTAGTATTTATTGCTGTTCAGTGCTGCTCTTTTTCTTGTTCTATTTTTAGTGGTTTATAATGATTAAGAGATTAGAAACACTGTTTATGTCTCCCCATTTATCCATAGATAAATGAAACCTCTGTGAGGAAAGCTTTCATAAACCAAAGACTTTCTTTTTGATTTAAACATAAGTTTTGATTTTGATTTAAACGTAAGTTATCTTATAGGTGACAAGTCAGTTCATACTTTCTGCTAACGTCTGATGAGGACTTTGTTGTTAAATTTTACTGTCTTTTTACAGACTTTGAACCATACTTGCATACTGGGAAACCAAAGAAGCAAACATAAAATCAGTTCTGTGTTTAAGAGGTTCTTATCTGTAACAGGTATGGTCTTTGTTACATATAAAGTAATTATACCCAGAAGAAAAGTAGAAGCATAATGAAAATAGATGGAGCTATGTATGCTGACAAAATACTGCATTTGCTAGAGAAAAAATATGGTAAGGACAGGAGACAGATGCTCTGGGGAAAACAACTACTATTTACACTTGAATGCTCACTAAAATCACAAGAAAATGTGAATTTTTAGACTTCTCTTCCACAAAATTCACAGCACAATCATTAAAACAACTGTGCTGTAAAGCAAACAGCAATTTGAATGATATGCCTGATACGCTATTCATGCCTGATATTATTTATATAGATGCATTAGTAATGCTGTGTTTAACCTGACTGTTCCCAGTCTTCATCTATAAGAAGCAGAAGCACAGTGGCTTTATAGATAAACCTGGAGGAAGGAGATTTTCTGTTGTCTGTACAATGGTCATATATCTAATACAATTTTCGGTAGATAGGGCAGCACAGCATCCAGGTTTTGACCTTTAATTCTGGCAGTTCTACCTATCTAGGCATAGGCTGAGGCGACCGAGGTAGCCAGTTACAGGATATTTCTCTGAATGGCAGTTTCAAACCCCAGCAATGGTTGCCCCAAGTGTCACATCCATTTGATTTATATATTTAAAATTTATACTAGTGCCTGGAGCATAGCTGGGTTGCTTTTAATAAATCTGCGTAGATATAAATAAGTATGACAGTACCAATGTTACTTAAGCTTCAACCTAGCACTTTTAATGATTATGTCTTCATTAAGTGCCATCCATAAAGAAGCGGCAGAAAGGAGGCGTCAGCACATTGGGACCAAGGTAGATACAAATTTATCTTCTGTCAGTGAGCCCTGCTTTTTTCTAGACTTTCATTTTGCTCTTTCCCTATGCTTCTACTATTCAATCTCAGTGTGCTCACTTAGGGAAAACACACTGGAACAAAAAGAACAGACATGGTACCTTGTTGAGCTTCTTCCTGTCAGACTTTTTTCTGCACTAAGACTCAGTAAGGGTTTCTGAAAAATTTATGTATGTGGTGGGTTGACCTTGACTGTTGCCCACCCAGCTGCTCTAGCACTTCTTGTCTCCCCTCCTCCCACAATGCCACCCCCCCAGCTAAATAATTATCTCATATTTGCTCATTTTCTATTTCTTAGAGCATATTGAGACATTATTTCTTTTCCTCTGATGCCTTTCTTTTATACTAAAGCTCTTGACTTTTTCTTAAATATTTGTCTATTCTATTTGAACAACTTAAACCAACACCAAACCCAATTACTTTAGCAATATTCTGTTCTGTAGAAAATGGAAAGAAGTAGAGGGCATCATCACCACTCTCAAATTATCAGAAAAGCTGTTTTGTCACATGAAGAATACCATCAGGAACTAACAGGGAAATGTTATGTGAGTAAGTTATTTGTTTATGACATCTAATTTTTAACTTAGCCTGCAGATATAGATGGATTCCATCTTTCAGACCCTGAAGCAAATAGACCTTCAGGTCAGACAGATGAATATCTTGTCCTTTTACCACTGATACTATTGAAATTATTAAGGAAATGTTCTTTGAATGAAATTAGCTGTGGCAGGTGCAAACAGTCCTGACTCATCCCTTCTCATAGATAGAACCTTATTTTCTCACTTTTCTGAAGTTCAATCAAGTCACATATGCCAAAACCTAAAAATGCTGTGTTTGGCATTTATGGATTAGCACCATAGCCTACACAGCAGCTAGTGGAACCTTAGCAACCCCTTGCAGAAATTCAGATGACATACCCTTGACAAAAAGCAACAAGGCAGGTAACTTCCCCAGATAGATGTGGAACACAGATCGAGAGAAATTATTCCATGAGGATTATTTCTTTCCCGTTCCGTGAGAGTCCCCCTTCAGCTGGTGCAACCACTGCAGAGCAGTAGTTTCTTTTTATTCTAGTTTATTATTGCTTGACTGTATCCCAGAGGAATGCTGTAGAGTCACAGGTTTTGCAAAATGAAGTGAAAAAAGACAGAAACCACAACCGAGATAAAAACAAAATGAAAAATCAACTTAGCCTCTTCATATGGAAGCTGTCTGCTTGTAAATATTTGTTAGGAAAGGAGCCCATGCAAACCTCTGTTGATATGCCTGAATGCAACTCTTCCTCTGGGTGTACTTTTAATTCTGCAGCCAGTGTGTTAGCAATATGAAACAGAAAAAGTCACAAAATGCCAAATCTGAAAAATGTCACGGAGGAGAGAAAAGAACAGGAAGAAGGAAAGACCAAAGGAAAAATAAAATANAAGAATAATAATAATAATAATAAAAAAAGAAATGTAACAGAAAAGGGAAAAATATGGTGAGCCCACACCAAAGGCAAATTAAATAAACATGCTTCACTGGTACTGAAAAGTGGTTTCTTGGGGAATGTGATTTTATACATTTTGTATCCTATTAATTTTTGTGGCATTTATGGAGGAATATTAAAACTGTGAGAGTGCTGGAGACAAATTAAGTCATCAATTACATGTATGGGACAGTAGAGACTGAGTTTATTTCACCATTTCCAATTTCAATAAAACTGTAATTACTAACTTTTGGAATCTTTATGGAAATCTGCATTCATTACCATTTAATTTGAAGTCAGTTAGTGGTGTATACTTAATTTTTCAGCTGTTTAATGCAGAGGAATAGAAGGCAGCTTAGAACAAAGCAATCTGTCTTTTCAGTGCTCATAGAATTTTTTTCTCTGCACTCGTCAAAGCTGAATATTTTCCTGTGACAATAAAGAAACTGGTTTAGTTAAAATTTGCTCAGGACATTTGTGTCTCTGTCCTTTTTTTGTCCTCATATCTGTGTATCTTTTTCCCTTGAGCACATATAAGGTTGCAATATCTCAGGAATAGATACTGCCACCACTACACTGAGTAATAGCTCATTTTGAGAGCAGTCTCACAGAAACTTGTACGTGATACTTCATGTACCACTCAATCTAGAATGTTATAGGGAGGTGCTGACAGCAAGATGTTTCTTGCATCCCTTTCTAATGTAAAGGAAGCACAAAATCCTTTATTACTTTGCTTCTTAAATACAGGATGAGGGAATGAGGACACATCAGAAAAAAAGTTCTGTGTTTTGACTTGTTTCAGGGGAAAAAAGTTTTCTCTTTCCAATTCTTTGGGACTTTGTTTGTTCGTTCACTTGTTTTGCTGGTTTTTGTGGTGGTTTGCTTCTGGTTTTGGTTTTGTTTGCTTGGGAGGGTTTGTTTTTTTGTTTTGGTTTTGTTTTTTCTTGAGGGCACATATGATGACAACCTGCTCCTACCTATGACCTAAGACCTCCACAGTATATGGACCACCCACAAGTGACCTTTTGGAATGATTAGATCATGAGTGGCAGCAAACCAAATCAATCAGTATTTCACTGTTGGAATCCGTTTGATTCATGTGTGGTAGTGTGCTAGACAGAAAGCGAACATGAGGCCAAAATGTGTCTTTCACAACACTAACTAAACTGAATAAAATATGAAGTTAAAAAAATTAAACTGTTGTGTATATACAAAAGACAGCTCCACCACAGAATGGGAACTAGTTATCTAATAAATAGGAGAATGTGAGGGTCTGCGGCAGCACTTTTTGATACTTTCAAGTACTTGGACGAGGGACTAAAGAGTTTATATAATAAGTATGTTATAGAAAACAAAATGGGATAAGATCTGCAGTGGAGGAAGGGTTTAAAATTCAAAATCATCTCCAAAAATTAGAGATTTGGTATGGGGAATTTAAGGACAAAATTTAATAAGATAAATATGAAGGACTTCATTTGTGTGGTAAAAATAGACTGCAGTTGACACATTGCAGTGTGCTCTCACAGCCCAGAAAACAAAGCCATGTCTTGGGCTGCATCAAAAGCAAGCCCCAGCAGGGTGAGGGCCCCTCTGCTCTGCTCTCATGAGACCCCACCTGGAGCATGGCATCCAGTTCTGGTGCCTCCAACACCAGAAGGATATGGAGCTGTTGGAAGAAGTCCAGAGGAGGGACACAAAATTGATAAGAAGACTGGAGCAACTCCCCTATGAAGGCAGGCTGAGAAAGTTGGGGCTGTTCAGGCTGGAGAAGAGAAGGTTGTGTGGAGACCTCATAGCACCCTCCAGTATCTGAAGGGAGCCTACAGGGAAGCTGGAGTGTGACTTTTTGTCAGGAACCGCAGTGACAGGAAAAGGACTAATGTGTATAAAAGGAAAGAAAGGAAATTTAGGTTAGATATGACAAAAAATTTTTTACTGTAAGGGTGGTGAGACACTGGAGCAGGTTGCTCAGGGAGGCTGTGGATTCCCCATCCCTGGCAGTGCTCAAGGCCAGGCTGGATAAAACCTTGAGCAACCGGGTCTAGTTGGGAGGTGTCTGTGCTTCTGGCAGGGGCATTAGGACTAGATGATCTTTAAAGTTCATTACAACCCCTTAACATTTTGTGATTCTATGACATTCAGGAGAATATTAACTGTTTAGAGAGCAAACTTAAAAAAAAATAAGGTTTTTCAAATTATGCAGAAAAGGAAGTTAGACATGGATGATCAAGGTTGTAAGAAGATACTAGGTTGTATACTAGGATTCAACATAAACAGAGCTTGATAAAAATATTAAATAATTATTCCTTTTAAAAACTTATTTGCCATTAGTAAGGCCTTAAGTGTGTTGGTAGGGATTTTTTTTTGGGGGGTGAGCTTTTTGGGTTGGTTTGTTTTTTGTTTGGTTGGGTTTTTGTTTGTTTTGCTTTGGGCAGCTTTTGAGGAATACATGGATCACCAAAAATGGTCTGGAAGGTATAAAATAAATCACTTCTGAGAGAAAGTTAAAGATCCTGGGACTATTTAAACCCAAAGATAATAAAAAAGTAGGAGGGGTAAAACAAGAAGTCAGGTGTGCCAAGGCTTTTGCAAAGATCAGAAAGAAGGTATTGTCTTAAACTGCAGCACAAAACAATTAAAATAAGAATTTTAAGTTTATTTCAATTCAGATAGGTAACAAAACAATACAATAAATTACTCTAAAGACTGGGGAGCCTGTGTAATAAAAAAATGGTATAAATGATCCCATATTTTTAACAATGGAAAGAATACAGAATTCCTTAGCTTGTTTCCAGTCTTATTTTTCCATAATTTTAATTCTAGTTACCCGACCAGGAAGCTTTTCTTTCTTAACTAAGTATGACTTTCTAAGATCACATTTTGTAGATATGTACAGTAAATGTTTGGGACATACCAGCTGAGAAGGCATCAACGTTAAGAGAAGTATTTTCCCTGCAAAGTAGCTTAAATGGATGGTAGTTGATTTAATGGATTGTTCCCTTATTGCTAGTACTCGTAATAGTTCACACTGTTAATTTATTCTTTCATTTAGAGCTTAAACATCAAATGGACATTTTTATAAAAAAGTGTACTGTGAGTGTAGGGTGGGTAATGAAATGTCACTGAGCTGTGGACCATGATTTTGAAAATATTTTAAATCTTTAACTCAATGAATTCCATGGTCTTGAAACCTTAATGTAGAAGTTTTGATATGGTCACTGTTAAAATATATAAATACTATTTTGCCCTTTTTAAAAGTTTAGGAGAAAAAAATGTAGAAATGAGGAGGGAAAAAATCAAAATACTGATGAAATATTCTGATTTTATTTCAAAACCTAGTATTAAATTATTATTGACCTCATATTATGTGAGAGTAATGTGCAAGCTGGAGTCAGTTTCTCCTGAGGTTTATGGAAATATTCTTGCTAGTTTTTTTGGTGGTTGTTGTTTTGGGTTTGTTTGTTGTTTGTTTGTTTTTTCCTGAGTGAATAGAGATGATAAAATAATAGAGGTTAGTAGAATTTACCTTTGGGTATAAGGACACAATAGGCATAAGGGATGTGCATTGTAGCCTCATCCATTTACATTCGCCCAGATGCAGATGCAGGACATAAAAATCTGGGCTTAAAATCCCAAGCCCTGCTAGTTCTCACTACCTTTTGGATTTGTTTTGAGTATGAAGCAGATGACTGTAAAATCTGTCTGCAAAACCAGCTATTGAGATCTGACTTTTGGAAGAATAGCCACTATTCACAAATAAACTTCCTGTATAAGAGACAAGGTTTTTTCTCTCCTGACATCACTGTGAAAAGCAGAGTCTCTGCACAGTGGTACTTCTGTCAGTGGTACTTCTGAGGCTGTTAATCCCTCATACATGAGATGATTTTGACTGGTTGTGATGTCAAATGCCTGATGTTAGGAGAGATACATGGTCTTTACAAGAAATTGGATTAGTTTAAAATCAATCATGGGTCCCATCCAGAAACTTCATTAAAGTTTAGAGCTTCTTCTTTTGGCAGAACCATTTGTTCCTGTCTAGAGGAAAACAATGAATATACAACACAACGAAGAAAAACAAAAAGAAAAGAGCAATTAGGTACAAAATGTTATACCTTCACTTAAGCTCAAGAACTGAGAAAGCACAGGACGTGAAAAAGTTTGCTAATCAACGATGCGTTGATTATATTACACAAAATTAATAAAACCAGAATTAAAGAGTCAAACGTTCTATTTACTTATTAATTTAATCACACAAAAGCATATCTTGCATGTAAAAATCTGGTTAGAAATTACTGTCTTATGGTCTGTACTTTTCTGAATTTGCGTAAGGCAAATATGCTTTCCCCTATACCCAAAGCCAGGGGAGAAGAACCAAAATGTTTATGCTGATGCTTTTATTCTTACATATATTTTAGACATTAAAATCACAAACTGGTAACTGTCTGGGTTAGCTGGTTAAAGTGATTTGCCATGAATTGATTTTTCATTTTCTGCACAATCTTTACAACTTTCCTCTTCTGCCTCAGGCTTCATGTGTAGTTTTCAGAAAGTTTCCCTGAAACTGATGTGGTCAGTCTTTGTTCCTTTGCCTCCCTTTAGCAAAAATAAAAATAAAAATAAAAAAAATGTGGGGAGTAGTAGTGAAAAGTAATGAAGCAGTCATGCAATCTTTTTTCTTATCATTACAGGTGGATCACACAAGTTTATTAACTAGTTCTTTTCTCTACAGAGTTTACCCCAGTAATACCCACCTCTTTGTTCCCTTGCTCGCTGTACTTCTATGCCTTAGCATACTTCAGCTCTTACCCATGTCTTTCCTGCATTTATTCACTTGATCTGGGTCTAGTATTGCAATCTACTCACTTTGACACAGAAATCTTGCTTGTATTGCAGAACTGTGAAGGGAGTACCTATAATTTTGCATCACAGAAGCCTTTTGTCAGAAATGGTTTCATTTTGCTTTATAAAAAATAAAAGTCAAGATAAGGTAAAAAGAAGGTGGAAGAGGAGGGGACGGTTATGGAGTAAGTGATGGATAAAAAAGAGAACAAGCAGCAGAAAACCCACTTTATTTTCTTAATATTAGGCATCTATATCCCTGATGTAGAGGCATGAAGTGGCAGAAAAGTCTTTTAATAAGAACAATCTGGCTGGGGATTTGGTAAATGACCTGTGTAGCAATCAAGCAAGACTCTGATATATGAAGAAAAAGCTGCGCAGTCTCAGCAGTGATAAACTCAGCAGACACAGATGTGACTCAGCGCACCGAAAGGTTACGCTTGAGAAGTACGTGTCATAAAAGATATTTGGAACAATCTACTTTGTTAAAAATAGAGAGCAAGTTCGGGATGCAGGCTATCCTTCTCATGCTGTCTAGCCCTCCCAATTTTTCATGTAAGTTGTGCTTGAGGAAAGGACATTCCCTAAGGAAACTTCTGTCTCTACACCTGCAAGGATTAATATGTTTTTGCTATTATAGCTGCTTAGATGGTTGTATTGTCCTGGCTTGTTTGGTTAGCTGTGCAGTATTAATGTGAATCAGTCTTATCAGGTTCTAAGAATACTTTCAAGAATAATGCTTTGAAGTCCTTCTCACAGCAGATTAATTTTTTTGTTTGTTTGTTTTTATGTTGATGTTTTTTTAAAAAAACACACATGGAAATGTTCTTCCTTTCATTCAATACTTGGCTAAAATAGCAATAAAAATTTATCACTCTTCTTTTTGCAATCGGCAATAATGATTGTTGAAAAATATTTGTGCTTCTTTTTTTTTCAATTAATATTTCTAAATTATTTAGTCTGTTCTCATTTTTCAAACAGGTTATAAACTTCTTGGGCCCCTCAGTGTGGTGATCTTTCTATAGTACTTTAGGATTTATGTTGTAGAAATTTTATTCCGATTTAGAATAATTCTTCATAAATAATTTATGGTGAACAATTAATAATCCTGGCAAAAGTTGAGATGAGAAATTTGTGTGCTAGTGAGACTGTTTTGTAATTCTTGGTACATTACTTGACACCAGTGCCATCAGTGTTGTTCTTACATTATGAAGCACATTATTTAACTTCTAGGATTCTGTTTTGCATTTTTATTTTATATTCTCAAATCTTTTGGAAAATTGGCTGACATTTGGTATCATTTGTCACTGGTATCACCCTATAGGTATAGTGTAGGTGAATCATTTTTCACACTCAATCTCACTCAAAAAACTCACCTTTTTCTAAGAGATGCTCATGGGCAATCGGCTGAGTCAGCATGCAACACTCATAAGATTGCTAATTACTGTACATTTCAAAATATCTCCCAGCTAAATGGACTATTGTAGAGTTTTTGCTGCCACGTGAATACATTTATTTAGAAATCTACGTGTGCATACCAATATAATCATGGTGACAAGAGTAAATGCAGAGGAAGTTTATGGTTCAGTTTGTGCAGTAAAAGCATCATATTTCCAAGCTGGCATAACAGTACACAGTTACACACCACTCAGACTTCCCCCATGTAATTTAAGCTTTGTATCTAGGTGTCAGGCTGCAGTCCAAGGAGGGCTGGCTTTAAGCACTGGCAAACTAGGCGAGATGCAAACTGCCAAGCTCATTCCACAAGAGATGGAGGCTGACTACTGGAAAAGTGCCTGCTTTTCCAGCCACCAATTCTTCTTTCTGCATATAAATCCCTCTTTTTTAACTCCAACAGAAAAGCCTCCAGGCTTCAGTCTCCCTCTCACTTCCATTTCTCTTCCTCAACCCTTTCCTCTTGCTCCAGGACTCCCTTTGGCTCCTTCTTCTCTCTCTCACTCTTTCTGCAAAACAGAAGTGAGCATTAGTGTAAGAAGGGACTGGATACAAGAGGAAAAGAGAGAGTCCCTCCGCTCCTCAGACTCCAAACAAACTCACTGACCCCTTCGATCTCTTAGCTAGTAGCAAGCTGAACCTTTCTGCTTTCCCCATGCTGTATGAGTCTTCCTCAATAGCCAAGAAACAGCTTTTGGTTGTTTCTCAGATGTGATAGCACCAGTAACATAAAACTGAATATTGCTGACACTGTTCAGTCTTCATTGGATCGTGTTACTACCAATTTGTAGAGTAGATTCCTTGATCTGTAAATTAGTTTGGGCATATTTTTTTTGCTTTGCACATTGTAAGGGAACTTCCCTTGACTTTACTTCTTGTTTTGGTTACACTTTAGTTCTAGACTATTATCTTCCTTACTGTAATTTCTCAAGTTCCCTGAAGTACCACTAAATTTTGCTTTGTAAAGCATTATTTAGCCTTTATATAAGTGAGTATATATATGAGTTAATACCTATTGAACTCAGAGAAGTTCAGAGAAAGGCAGTAATGATCAGAGACATTAAATAATTTTCAAAAGAGGGACAAGTGGGTAAGGCTACTGATCTAGAGAAGAAACAGTTGAGGAGAATAATAGAAGTCTACAAAGACCTTGGAGAATGTGTATGGGTGTCTCCCATCTGATATGGGAGGAGAAAGAAACAAACGAAACCAGGTGCAGAAAAATTGAACCCCCCTGATTTCTTATGCAGTGAATTACTAATTTGTGGAAGTTTTTGCTTAGCTTGTGGTGGACAAGAAGTGTTTGTTTTGTTTAGCTTGAGATAAGCTAAGGAAATCCATTGACAGCTACTAAATACAGAGAAACCACACCATAGAACCTTAGCCTACCTATGGTGTAGGACAGAAGCCATAATTTCAAGTATCAGGACAATTCATTAATATTTGAACCAGTCAGGTCATCTTTATGTTTTTGTGGCAAGTGACAATATTAGGCAAGTGACAGTAGCTACCCAGAGCTTTCAGTTCTTTTGGTTCCTTAATTCCAGCAAAATTGATGCATTTAACTGAACCGACACCTGAAAAGATCTTTAGCTCAACTCTTGAAAATAACTTAATTCTCCAGCCAACACCTGCAACAGATATTAAACAGATGCTGTCAGAGAAAATACTGTAGAATTAATAAACTTGGTCATTAATTCAGCTGCTTCACGTTGTGTGAAGTATAGAGAAAGATTTGATCGTATTTCTTTGTTGTATCTTGTGCTTAGAGTACAGCTGGTTTTTCAAAAGTCAATCAGTATTAATTGTTGGCATGCAGGAATAAGTAGGATATATCTTGCTCTCCATTAAATATCCCATTTATTTAGCTCAGATTTCCTTACAAGCTTGAACACAAGGCAAGACTAATAAAAACCGAATGTTCCAAATAAATCCTGTGTAGAACTAAGTCAACCACTTCTATGCAAACTGATTTTGAGTAAAAGAATAAAATATTTGTCATTATTCATTCAAGAAATGGATTAACAATTACATTTTAGTGTTGAGGATAAGCTAATTAAAAGCAAGTTCTGCAGGGTAAACAATTACAAAACTGTCTGTGAAACTCTTTTTAAAATTATGCTGTGAATAAATCTATGTATAAATTATTACCAATTTATTTATGGTTCTTTAGGTCCCGAAGAACCTTACTTATGGTAGTCTAGAAGGTTTTCATAATCTTGATCCTACTACAATTACATGTAAAAGTTAGATGTGCAATTTTATCGCACTGCAAACGGAACTGTGGATTTACTTCTGGTTCATAAAGTTCCTGAAAGTTTTAAGTTTTCTAGATTTGTGACCCAAATATTTTTTACAAAAAGTGATTTGCTTACCTTTAAAGCAGCTGCAGTTGAAATTATTGTAAGGAACTGTGAGAACCACTCTTTTTCTGGAAAAGAGTATTTTTTTGGCAACAATCCATGGCTATATAAATTAAACATTCAGCACAGATATGGGAATAAGACAAAGACTTCCCATCTGGATACCAGCATTAACTGAAAGAATACAGATCTTTCCTTTGATTTTAAAGGAGATCCTGGCTGAAACTCAAGAACACTTAACTGCAGCATGATCTGCTCATCATTAAGAAATTAGAGACTATTTTTTTTTTTATTTTATTTTTGTAGGCATGGTAATGTTTGAGTTGTTGTCCAGAGATTATGCGAAAGAGGGCATGATGCAACTTTTGGTCTTAAATGATAGTATCTCTGTACAACTTTTAGGATTTTTTGTTACCCAATTTGTTTCTGCTAATATGATGATCTGTTTGACTAAAATAAATGGGAGACTGGAAAGGTAACTTCAGACTGCAGTGTTTTCCAGTTTCAAAATGCCTGTTTTGGATAGCAAGCATAAGTCTTATCTGAACAAGTACTGAAAGCCCACGTATGAGCAGTCCTTGTTTATGTGTGAACTTCAGCAATTCACTTAATTAGGTAAGGCTGGCGATTGCTGTTGTCTAATATCCAAACTGAACATGTGACATTGCAAGATTTCTCACATTGATGCGAATTAACATGGCAAATAGAATGGAAACATTCAGGTAATTGTACACAAAAGAAGGTGTTAAGTACTAAGTGCATGGTTCCAGAGTCACTCATTTGCCTCCTCAGAATTTTAAATAACTTTAACTGTCTGACCTTAACTGGCCATGGTGTCCAGTGGAAAAGTGTGGACTGAAGTACAGATCTTCTACTTTGAAAAGATTAATTACTAAATTGAAATTCAGCAAGTCTAGGACTGCTACCTGGACAAATGTTAAAGTCATACTGCAAATCAAAGTAATTCTGGAGCACTATTTTTAAGAGGTCATAAAATGCTTGTAAAGGAAAATGTTTTTTTATGGAAAGGAAGATGTGACCAAATATATCACCTATTACTGCTGCTACCTGTGTTCTGTGCATGGAGATTTTTAAATTAAAATACAAAATAATTGCAACATCTCAGTTTTCCCACAGTGATGACTTTGTGGGCAAATGTTAGCCTTTTGACAAGTATTCCAGTTTATTTGGTTCTGTTTTGCTTTGTTTTATCGATTTGGCTTGTGCCCTTCCGCTACTTTGAGATACAAGTCCTGCAAACAAATAAATAAAAGATAGGGTCTTTCTCAGGTACAGAGTAGAAATGTTTAATAATTTTTTTAAAAAAATACCTAGACAAGAAAGAAGAAAAATATATTTTCTTGGGGGGG
>VXAY01001661.1:66472-98429 GCA_013399855.1 Oxyruncus cristatus
TAGCAACAGAATAAGAGAAAATAAAATGACTGGAAAATAAACTTAGTAAGAGACCTCTAAAAACAATTTCAGAAAAAACTGTCTATTTTTCTTTTTTGTATTGTTAAGATTTTGAAGACAATTGTGCATATGTGTTCTGTAGAGTAAATGAGGAATCTTTGTATGGAATTAGTCTCATGACTCTAATAATTGAATCTTAGAAAGGAAAATTGAATATTCCTTTGGTGGCCCTGCTTGACCTCATCTGAAGTGCATTGTTTCACCAGCTGAAGGTAAGTGTATATGTGCTCTTTGAATCTACTTTCTTTCCTGGAAGGAAAAGAGAAAAATCTATTAGATGTGTACAAATCAACAACACTGGTGTAATCCAAATTTATTTATCTGAAAAAAAAAAATCTGTTTTTGTAACTGGAATTACAGCCATCTTCAGTCTTTTTCTGAGATAACACAGGTGCCTATAGTGAAAGTAAATCAAGAAAGCATTTCAAAGGAATTTCCATCTGCATTTCACATTATAGACCTAATTTAGCTCTGGTTATGTTGAGAAAAATAAATGGGTTTTGGTTGGGGTTTTTTTTTTGTACTTTTTATCAGCCCAACAAGACAGCTTGTCATGTTGTTATGAATCGCTTTACACAAAAAGGATGCACAGAAGACTTTGCCTCCTAAAAGAGGACTCATATCAAATAAAATTTGCATTTCCTGTGAGGAGCCCTGCAGTGCCTGAACCAGCCTGCACCTTCTGCCTCTCAACTACACGAGCAGCTCCCAGACTGCACACTCAGTGAAAAACTGTATTTCAGAAAGTCATTGTGAAAAAAAACTCCAAATGGGGTCAAGTAGGAATCAGATGCGGCTGTGCAACCCTTTGCTGCAGGGCAATGGGCAGACTGCTGGGGTCTCCTGGGAGACAGAAGAGCAGCCATCTGCACCCTGGTGCACTGTCCTGTCCAGCATCACAGCCTGCCCTGGTGAGCTCTGGTGGAGAGTAGTTTATTGATTGTAAATGAGAGGTCTTTTATTTCTCAAGCTACTGTACAATATCCCCTTCTGTTGAGTGCAAACATGTGGAGTCAGCTAGCACTGAGTTAATTACAGAAGAGCTTTGGCTCTTATTTTAGTGAGACAAAGCTCTGTCACTGCTTTGATGCACTTCTTCCCCTGCACTTCAGTGCTGCAAGTTCATGTCCCAGCTGGGGACTTCATCTCTTGGTGAGACTGTTTTCTGGAACATAACATTCTTGGTGCTAAAAGCAATTATTACAAAGAGGGAAATTCAATCAGGAAGACAAAAACTATAAGGCAAAGCACCGTGTAGTGCCTGTTCACTGATTCATAACTAAGGATAGTAATTAAATAGTAGGTTGGTTTAGACCCTACCTTTCCCAGCAGCTTGCCTCTAAGGCAGCTGCTGTGGTGCCTTGTGGGCTGAATTAAAGAGGGGGGGAAATGTGACAGTAAAAAGTAATAATAACAAAAATGTCACAGCTGGTTTGTATTTTTAAAAATGTCACTTCTTTCTCTTGGGTTACATATTTTTCAGTTGCTTTTATGTTAAAATCTTTTAAGTTCTATACATTTCAGAAACCACAGACTCTAAATTTAGTATTTTAAAAGTGTGTTTAGACAAAGTTGTATAATGGAAAACTAAGAGTCATATGAATGAACCTAATAAATTTTACTTTTTCCTACTACTTATTTTATAGGATGCTAAGGCTCTGATGCTTTTGAACATCAGACATAAATTTGAACACTTGCAGGATTGAGACTGCAGAGACTTTATCTTTGTGCATAGTGTACTATTGCAGTGCAAATAGCTTCTGATATATATATATATATGTGTGAGTATCTATCTATCTATCTATCTATCTATCTGTCTATCTATCTATGTATCTATCTATCTATCTATGTATCTATCTATCTATCTATCTATGTATCTATCATCTATCTATCTATCTATCTATCTATCTATCTATCTATCTATCTATCTATCTATCTATCTATCTATCTATCTATCTATCTATCTGTCTGTCTGTCTGTCTGTCTGTCTGTCTGTCTGTCTGTCTGTCTGTCTGTCTGTCTGTCTATCTATCTATCTATCTGTCTGTCTGTCTGTCTGTCTGTCTGTCTATCTATCTATCTATCTATCTATCTATCTATCTATCTATCTATCTATCTATCTATCTATCTATCTATCTATCTACCTTTATATATCGTGTGATGGTTCTGTTTTGTTTTAATAGACTGCCTTGCAAAAATGGGCCAAATCTAGTGTTGGTCAGGGAGGTAGTGGTCTGTGTAGTTCCAAACTGTCTGTGTAATGTGCATGAGTCCTTTTTGACATTTATGGTGAAAATTTAAGGATGGAGATCTATGCGGCCATGCATTTAGAGTGTTTCTTGTTTGAAAATTCAAATGTAGGGTCTTCAAAGTCTCTCCAATGCAAACTGAAAAACTCCACCAGCTAACCAGATCACGCAGCCAAGAAAGCATGATGTTTCCTGATAGAATGAATAGTGTTTCCTGTCTGTCCCCAGAAAACTACAAAAAACTGTCAGACCATTTTGAGTCTCTAAAAATTCTTGCTTTCAGTGCTCAGCTCAGGCCAAGGGAAAGAAAAAAAAAAACAAAAAACAACAACAAAAAGAAAGAGGATCATTCACACCAATTAGGAACTATTTATCTATAATCCTCTTATCTGTTCAACAACCTGATGCTATGGAGTTTTCTTCCCAAAGACATATGGACTTACACAGCACCTTTGGTGCCAATAGCAGTGAAGCAACTTAATCCCCAAGTCATTGATGGTAGACCAGGCCTCAGAATACAAACTGTTACTCATCACAATGACAGAGTCAAGGCAGCTTCACTGAGTACAGAAATGAATCAAAGACACAGCTGTTGGAAAGACACATGTTTTTAGTAGCTCCAAGGATAACATTGATCAGAAATGACAGGCATGAGAAAATCCGCAAGTGTAAAATCAAGCAATTTTGCAGGTTTCTAAAGGCAACCATTTGTGCTCTGTCCCTGACTACTGTTTGCATTCACTATTATGCTGAATTTAAGAGCTCTAAGTGTTTTGACTTAAAAAAAAATTATTGAAAATCAGACATCACAACTAAAATTTTTTTAGATATTTTGATCTCATTCCAATGCAATTTCTTGCTGGAATGCATGAGAGCTCTAAAGTTGACAAATCTGCAGAAAAAGATTTTGTGCAAAATCAGGCTTTATTAATACACAATACACCAAGCGACCCATTCACCATCAACCAGTGGGCAAAAGAGAGATGGTGGTAGAGGAAGCCAGAGGTATGAAATTCTAGTCCTGCCCTTTAGGATTTTTTTTTTCTTTTAAGTTATTTTTCCTTTTCTTCTTTCTCTTTCTCTATCTCTTTCTTTTTCTTTTTCTCTTTCTAATGAACTTTTAGGCAGTATTTGTTTTATCTCCTGCAAGAGAAAAAGAAGTTGGATGCAAGTATGACAGTAATTGCGTTAGAATTTTTTACGTCTACTAATTAGTTGGTGAATAATGAACGTATCAACCTATTGCTTGATTTCCTTTTCCTTCTTCTCCATTTTGTACTCTGTCTGTAAAAGTGAAATCACATTAGTGAGTGACAAGTGTACTTCTTGCAGCCTCCAATGCTTATATTTTTATACAAGGTGAAAATGTACCTCATTACTAGAGAGAGTAATATAACATTTCAGTGAAAAGCAATGCAAACTTGACTGTCTACATTTCTATTTAAGCTGAACAGGAAGAAAACTGAGTATCTACGAGTTGTGAGGGCTAATTAGGAACTGATAAAAGCAGAAAGAAAGTAATAGGAAAGACTTTGGAATAACAACTCCAACCCAGACCTCTTGTTGTATAATCTCTTTTTGTACACTATTGCAGTTTTTTCACTCTCCCATTGTTCCTTCTTCTGTACAGCTTCACACTGTCTTTTCAAAAAGAGTCACATGCTGAAAGAGATTTTGTGGAGACTAGTACCTGAAAATGAGAGATTTTTAATTCTGATTTACCACAACCATTCTACCTATATTTGTAACTAGACCAGCCCTGTTGTTTAGTGTGTTCTGTTGCTCTCAATTCCAGGTGTTGTTTGATAGTGATGTCTTCTGTCTTTTAATATTTCTAGGCTAAATTAATGAAACTATTCAACGCCCTTTTTCTGGACAAGCTTCTCTCTGGTTCATCTGTTCAACAACCTGATACTATGGAGTTTTCTTCCCACAGACATATGGATTTACACAGCACCTTTGGTGCCAATAGCAGTGAAGCAACTTAATCCCCAAATCGTTAATGGTAAGACCAGGCCTCAGAATACAAACTGTTACTCATCACAATGCGTATGTTAATCCATTGGACTCTGTGTTTTGTGGGACCCTTGCCACCAAGAAGACCAGAAGAACTGGACTGACGGAACACTGCTGGGTAATACGGAGTGGTGGTGCTTTTTTTATTTTAATCTCTCTCTGTCACTCTCTTTCTCCCCCCTTCCTGCTTTTCCATATTTCTACCTCTCTTTCTCTGTCTCATATTTACCATTAAATAAAACCCATGCAATTGGCTTTGGCATATGGTCTCGTTTGTACCTTAATTTGGGCAGAGGCATTTAATAATTTTAATAACCAGATCATAACAGAATATTCTTCACTAGCAGCACACGTTCAGCCTTTGTTTGATGAAAACAGTTCTTTCATTTCCAAGCCATGCCCACTCAGTTCGCTGCTTATTCCCATCTCTAGTCAAAAAGAAAGAAAAAATGCACATTTGCACCTACCCCAAGTCTTCATCCCGCATTTCTATTTCCCATCTCTGCATTTAAGCTTGATTCTTTATCTGTAGTCTTCCTTTCCTTGGTAAACCCTGTTCCTTCTCTTCATTTGCAGTGCCTCCCAGATTAGCAATTCATCTTGGTGTGGACCTGTATTTTGTGCAAAAATCATTAGTGGAATTATTATTAATGAAAATAAGATGACTGTCACAGTAAACCACTAAATAACTTTACCACTGACATTGTTCAAGCACCACTGATCAATTTACAGCGCAAGACCTTGGCCTTTTTCATTTCATCATTTTTCCATTGGTACTGTTTTTTCTTTTACCAAGAGAAGATACTGCTTTTATGGAACACTATACCAAAATTTCCAGCCAGAAGGAACGAACTTATTTTCATCTCTAAGATTATTAGGAAAGTTGCCAACCTACTTACACTGGCTAAATCCTTAAAGTATTTCTCCAGTTTCATCTGAATCATCTTCTATTCTCTTAAGATTTTATCTAATCTTTTTTTTTTTTTTTTTATAACATTAACATCATATTTTGGTGATGATATTTTTGAACTTGATCTGGTTTTTTTCTATTTTCTTACAAACATTACTGTATGTAAGTGATTTCCATGGTTCTATTAGTTTTAGTAGATACTAGGTATTAGTAGATAAAGATGTAAAGGAAAAGGATATATTGGAACAAAGGCTGCAATGTTTTATTATAAATGAAAGAATGTGCTACTGGCTTGAGTTTCAGGAGAGCACTGAAGAGGGTTCTGTTCTTGGCGTTCTGAGCTCACTTTCCAGATGATCGTGGTCACCATGTTGGTTTCTCTATATTGAAATTGAGGACAACCTTTTCCAAATTTATAGATAAATATACTGAAGCATTTTAGAAAAGGTGTGACTTACTTTGAAAACTTCCAGTTGTGAAAATACAACGTAAAATATTTCTTTAAAATTAAAGGAAGAAAAGTCTTTTTTTTTTTTTCCTCAAAAAAATTCATATCTAACCTCACTATTAGTCCTGCTGGCTTTTGTGGAACAAATACATTTGATAGGAGTACTGGTAAAGACAGGGTCTTTCAGTCAACAGCTGGTACAGCCACGTAACCATGCCTTCCATTAATAAATTATTACACTAAGTCATTTAAAAATGCAAGTTTTTATATTTTGGTTAGAACAATCATATTTTATTTTATTAGCTCACTCAAAGGTCTAAATGGAAACCCTGATAGAGGAGCTGAAAAGTGTTTCCATGGCTCACAGGTTGCTGATGCTCATGGGGGCTCTACAACGTCGATCGACAGAATTAGCCATAGTTCTGCAATGGCAAAAACATGATGACAGGGCAAAGGTCATATCCAGAAAACCACAGCAATCATGATACACTGTAAAATTTCTTTCTCTTTTAGGAAATAAGGGGTATGCACGGAGGTAGTACTCTATGATATCTATCCTTTACTCATGTTAAAGAACAACATGTAACCTCATTTATCTGATCATGAAAGCTTTTACTCATCATTGCTCTGAGTCACAAAGCAGGAACGCAATAGATCCAGTGAAGAGAAGGAGACAAACACAGTAACAGATTTGTAAAAGCCTGTTAATTCTAGAACTTTGAATACTATTGGATGAATCAAGTTGCATGCCAACTTGCCTTTAAAGCATGCAGAATATTCTTTTACTAACCATGGCATTTCCACAGGAATGCTCTTTGCTCATACACTGTAGTTCAGTCCAAGTTCAGGTTTGTGGTATAGAGAAGTTTTCAGATTGTAAGTATTTGCTTGTCTTTAGAAATGTAAGGAATGTGCCAAGAATTATTAGAAGACAGTGACTTGTCAGCTGAGTGCCTGCCTGGAACTGGCTTTGATCCTTTTTGTTTGTTCTGAATTTCCACTATACATTTCAAGAATTAGATCATCAAAGTGAAACATAATTTCTGTCAATACATGCAGTCCACTATTTCTGCACTTGGGAATTTTAACTGCTTTCAATCAAATTTACTTAACTGCTGCCAGCAGATCTTTTACCCTGCAGAAATAATTTGATTCCCTTTAGTGCTTACCTTGCCCTCTAATGGGGAAATTATCTCTTTTCTATTAGCATTTCACTGATTCTTCCTTATCATATGTTTTGGTGGGTGAGTGTGCAAATTTTTAACGTGTTTTCCGAGGGCACTGTGCTATTTCTGCATATTAGCTTTCCTTTGGCATTGAACCAATGTGCAGGATGCAGAGTGATCGTGTCAGAGTTTTATATATTACATGCATGCACACATACATACATGCAAGAGAATGAGATTCGAATAACTGCTTGATCCAAATTCCTCTCTAAGATTTATTCAATGATCTTCTCTCAAGATCTGCTTCAATGAATGAGGATTTTGTGTTTAAAGACAAAATGTAGGATCTTTGTGATCCCATGTTCAGGTAGTTGTGTAGGATTTTGATAACAGCCATAATAAACGAACTGTTGCTTCTTTTGGACACAATTTCACTTTTATTAAACTCTGCTGATTGCCAGTTAGAGAAAAGTAAGTAATATTTAATTTTACTCTCCTAGTGCTTCAGATGAACTTCTAAAATTTTTGTTTTTCTCTTTTAAACTACAATTTTTACTGCAATAATAACAATCTTAGTATAGATCTTTTATGTGAAGAATCATAGAATTACAAAATTAATGAACTTCTGTCCCCCAAAATTAAATTAAAACATAGCTTGTATGTTATAATATCTATATTATCTATATCTCTATATACACCTATATAGCTCTATATATCTATATATCTATATATATCTTTACATAGATCTGAATGGATTCTCATGAAAGCCTTTAACTTGGTAGAAAACTAGCTATTTTCAGCATTTTTAGAACATATTCCTACACTCACTTTTCACTACTGAAACCCTATTTTTGTGAAATAGGAAACTTTATATCTTGTCTTAATAAAAAATCAGCTTATGGATTCTCAAGTGTCCTCATTTTTGCTGTTTTCTTTGCAAGCAAAGCTTTTTCTTCTCCAGAGAAACGGATTTTAAAGCATTTCATTAGGCTGCAGCACTTCGCTTCTGCCACTGTACGGTGCTGCGCCAGGCAGTAAATGCAAGGCAGACCTCTTCAAGTCATTTGAAAAGCGCCATCGTAAAAGAAGGCTGGTCTCCCTAATTCACAGCACAGGGAGAAGAGGAGGGAGCTGTTTCCCGAAATACAAGAATGTTCTTCATCTCCACTTCCCTATGACAGAGACGGAGTGAGCTGCCGGGAACAATTCTGCAGCCAGTGCTGGGGCTGGTTCCTTCCCTCCTCTCTGCTTCTCCATGCACAGTGTGGATGAAAAAGTAGTGCTAGATGTCCTCTGAATCACTGTAAGGTCATCTTGGTAGGGTTTTACAGACACTAAAAAGATGTAAGTGACCAGACACAATAACAGTTGCCATCAGAGCAGATGCTGAATCATCCTTGGGTTTCCAACTTCATAAGGGTTCAGCAGGAAGCTGAAATACCAGTCTCTTTTGCTACATTTCACTTTTCCTTTCCCCCATCTGGTTATTCTGCAGGATAGTAACAGCAGAAGTAGTAATCCAGCACCATCAGCCAAAACTTTCGAAGCCAAATTCTATGTGAAGTATGACAGAGGGTTTTAGTTTTTGTCAGTGATAGCAAGTTTCATGCAACGGATGCAGGACACCAACAAAGCTGTTATTTCTTTTGTGGAAATAATACCATTAATTTTATATATCTCCTTATATAAACAGCGACACAACACAAGCTTTTAGGGTTGCTGCAAACGCAAAGAGAAAACAACTCACACACATAATAACAATAATAATACATAAACCAGAAGAAAGTGTTAAGAAAGGTATTAAAATTCATATTTTGCAAATTAACTTTTATTCTTTTGAGTAGCATATGATGTTAGGAGAAAAAAAAAAAAGGCTGTGAAAATCCAAGCAAATACTGGTATTTTAACACTAATTCATCATATGTTTTATTTATGTATCGCAGCAGTTATAGATCTGGTAAACAATTTTTCCCAAATTTTGCACCTTTCTAAAGACACTGTTACTTAACTAAATTAATGTGGTATATGTAGCTAAGTTAATTTAGGATTTTTTTAACTTTTATAGGAATTATGAGGGTGATGGTTTTACTGTTATTCTTGGTGTCTAGATTTTTCATCTTTCTAGTCATTTAATTTTCATCTTGGGGTTTTTCTTTTTTTTTGGTAGAAAAGTTATATCCTGAAAAAATCAGACTTGTATTAAAATAGAAAAAAGAAGAAAGGTGGATCTTTTTTAGTTTCATGTAATCAAAATTGTGCATTTAAAAAGCCATGTTAACCTACGAAGCCCAGTAGCAACATATAATGCTTTCCTATATTTAAGGATATATGATTTTATGTGTTTTCATTGGTTTTTTTCTTATGGATATGAATATTTACTTGGTAGATTCATATGAGTGTTTAATACTTTTATATTTTTGCCTGCTTTTTTAATCACATGGACTCCTGTAGAAGATGATTACCTTCAGAGTTCCACAATATCATTCTAGGAAAGGGGATGAGAGGTGGTGGGGAAATGACATTCTCATAGCATATTTTAAAGATATTGCAAAATCCACCTAAGGATTTTTTTTCATTCCACAAAAATGCTTTTGCAGGACAAACATCAACACCTATATTTGCAGAACACATTTCAAACCAAAAGTATCAGCTCTGGTTTGAATGCCTACAGTTTAAAGACGGACTGAAGAAAATGTAGGATCAAAGATTTCTGGGTATTTCTAGATGTGGAAAATGTAAAAATGATAAAAAAATGATCATGTAATGCTATATTCAAAAATTAATATAATTGTTTTTTGCTAAAGTTCTCTATCCATGTTTGGCTGGGTTATATGAATTTCAGCCACTGGTTAAAGACAGCATTTAATGTTTGAATGAAGATTTCTGTCTAAACTAGAAATACAATCTAAAACTGGGAAATTTCTAAATAAAGAATAATAAAAAAGAGAATCTAATATTATAACTTCAAATAATGATAACTCCTTTTAATATTTAAAATGCAAGAAAATCTTCAGATTCTTAATAATAATTTCATTGTAGGTCTCACTATTATTTTCACAATTTAGTCTTTAAGTGTTAACTCTTTCTTCTTTTATGTTTCCATCCTTAATTATTTCATTAACCTCTTAGAACTGTTTAAATTTGTAAATCCAGAAATAAAAATTCTTCTTGTCTCAAATCCATATTTGTGCAAAAAATATGGTGGGCCAGTGATTAATTAGTAAAATGATGCTATTGATACCTATTAGGTAAATTTTTATTTGTATCTGGTGTCTTAATTTATTGTTTTGTGTTAAAATAAATTAGTTTGTATCTATCATAAAGGTATCTGTACCGGTGGTAGTAAAAGATGCTGAATGGCCTACTCTCTAGTTGATCAGAGCTATATCAGCTTGGACATAACCAGAAGTCTCTGAGAGCACTAAATTAATCTGCTCATGGAATAACAGCACAATGTAGGCCTCTTTTTTTCTCTTTCCATTTGTAAAATGGAACTTGAAGTGGGTAGGAATGAAAATAATAAAAATGGTTGGTACAAATACTTCAGTTTTACTGATATATGAGATCAATCACACAAGTGACTTGTTCCTTCATTCTGTTCTTTTTCTTTACCTTTTCAGGGGCTTTGTTATTATCATGCTAAAAAAAGTGTCAAGACTAAGACTTTAGTTTACTGTAAAGCTGGATTTGATTCCTTGCGTCAGATTTCTCCTTCTTGGAAACAGGATATAGCAATATAGAAGATGAAGCTGTGGGTGAATCTGTATTTTGCAAGGTTGTTAAAAGTCTAGCTATATTAAATATAAGTTACAGGAGTCCAGATAGGGAGTACAAGGACTTTGAAACTCCGTCAGTGAGGATTAGCTAGCTTTGCAACCAGATGAACTCATTGCAAGGAGTTGGTACTGTCGAACCTTAAAAAGTATAATGAAAGGATACAAATGAAACAAAATAAAATTAATCAATGTGCCAAGCAAAAATGATGCTTGGTATTGTTATTTTCTGCTAGTTACATGTTTTGTTTTCAGTAGCAACAGTGATCCAGTCAACTTTTATGTGAAACACAAATCTGTTCCAGTAGGTGTGAGATTAGATATACATTACTGCTTTGTCTACTGTTCTGCATCACGGGGACTGTGGAGATGAGGCTCATAAGGGAGAAAGAATAAATAAAGGATATCTCTTTTTGGTTTTGGAGCAACGCTTTTACCATTAGAAAAAATCAATAAGTGGATAGACTGCATTAAGTAGGGATTATTGTTTTTTCCTGTAATGTATCTAATGCATATCATTACCTAAGTAATCACATTATTATCTGTCTCTGCCTTCCTACTTGCTTGACCAGACGTACACCCAGAACTATTTATAATGGTGGTGGGGGGGTTTTCCCCTTCTTCAAAATTTCTGGAAATTGTATTTCTTTCTAATTCCTTTATTAGTTCTTTGAGCTGCTCAGTACCTCGGAATTCAAAATAAGTGTTTTCCTCCTTCTCTATTTCTGTCTTGATCACATTTGTCTAAATCAAACCTATCATCACCTTGAAATCTGACTTTTTTAGCTTCATATTCTGTTATAATGGCACCTTAACTGACATACAGTATCACATACAATACCAGGTAATAACACAGAGAGACTGAATACGACCTTCATTCTAGCGCTCTCCAAATATATTAAGGACCCAACAGCTAATTAGGTTAGCAAGCAATACCCTAATGCCCAGAGAATTCAAAGTGAAGGAAACTTTTAGAACTGTGCAATAAGGACTGAACAAATAGGAAAAAAAACATTAAGGTGGTCACAGGAAATTGATAATAGGGATTAAAGAAGAGAAGAAAACAAGAAAGAGAGAACTCTTAGAAGTGCAAGAAGCAATTAGAGCCTAGGGACGGCTTAGTGATGAAATCAATCCAGGAGCATTTACATCAAATGAAAAATGAGGATATACTCTTGGTATTAATTCAAAGTCTTGGTCCATGGTCTCCAGCCAATTGGAAGACATTTTTAGAACCAGACTTGTTCCAAAACCCAGGAAGTACATTGATTTTCTTTCCTGAATTAGTTGTTAACAGTTGCAAACTAAATCCATGTAGTCAGAAATATGAATCACTGTTAATAATTGCTGCATTGTTTAACAGAAAACTGAGTTTTGGCAAACAAGCTGCCACAAGCTTAACTGGAATTGCTTTTCTTGTCGGAATTATTTGACCATTACACAGGGTGGGGGTCTTAACCCCCAAAGCTGCAAACAAATTAGTCTTGGAAACCTGTGTTGAAAAGCCCTTTTGCCAGACTTGTGAAACCATTCAGCATACAAATGGGTCTTAAACGAAACTCTAAAGATTACTTTTTTTTTTCGTCCTGTGACAAGCTAATTTGAAATCTTCAAAAGACATTGCAGGTTGGACAAATTTCTGACAGCGCAGACGTCACTAGTATAGTGTTGCATTAGACTGATGTATGATGATACTGCAAAATTCTCAGCTGATATAACTAGCATGACTACACTAACTTCCATTAGCATGGACTAAAATACAGCTTCACGTAGTCAGAATCAAAACTGATGCAGTAAAACCATAAAGCAGTCCTGAAAAGATCATTAGTGCTATACACTGCAACACTGGTACATGGAGGTACTAGACCATGTAGAGCTGGATTAATTTTACTTACAAATACCTGAATTTGTTCTTTAAAAGACATACCTGATAATAGCTAATATTCTGTATATCTGAAAACTAAAACTGATTTTATCAAAAAATTATAGAAGAATCCTGTTTAAATAACTGAAAACAAGTAAAGCCCAAAAGCAGGAATGAAAAGAACACAGGATTTGGTAAAGCAGTATTTTGTACATAAGCATCCCAATGTCAAACCCATTTATCTTGACTAGAAAACATGAAGAACAAGTGTAAAGGATGTTGGTTTCGCACAGAGATAAAAAGAGATAATGCTGAAATTTTAATGTGACTGGTGTCAGGGAGGTTTTCCTGCTAATGACAAAATAAATACTCAGTGCATCTCTGTGCGGTCAGGTAGATTTCAGAAGGCTGGTTTCCTTTTTTGCTTTCCTTGAATTTTCACTACTTCAGAAATTTAATTTTTTGCTTTGCCTCAGTTATCAATAAAATCTGAATTGAGTCTTCCACAAATCCCTAGGTTTGCCTTTTTTGCACTAATTTTTATGCTATTTCCACACAAAAAGTGTAAGTTAGCCAAAAACTGTGGAGTAGTGAAAAAAATCAGTAATATGATCTGCTGGAAAGTGCACAGAATAGAGCTAGATTCCAATTTTGGCTACATTGACTCTGAGAGTTTTAACATTGCCTTTTTTGTAACGTGACTCAGCTCTACCATGTGAGGTCTCTATACATCAAAAGAATACTATAATGCTTGAAAGATGCTAAATCATTAGCTGTGCAATAAACTTTCAACATATGAAAAATTATGGACTGAATTTTGACTTAAAATTGTAATCCCACAAGCCAACAGAGATTACAAAATATCTTGGATCTTACTAAAAGTGGTTATCTTGCTGGAAATAATTCTGCATCTAACATTCATCTGGGACTGCTGGTATGGGCTCCATCAGAGTTCATGTTTTCTACTGTGTTTTACTTATATGTATAGGTAAATATTTAAAGTGTTTAGCACTGGACCTCCTTAGCAGAAAAAACTCACCTATTGAGAACTTTGAAGAAGTTCAGAAAAAACACAATAAATATCTCTGAGCGTGACAGAACAGGAAAAATTTAATGATGATTGAAAAGTGATACGTTCCATTAATCACACAGTCCATTAAATAATAAATTACGGTCGTTGAAATATTGCTCCAGTGAGCACGTAGAAAAGTATAGACAAAGGAGTACACTTATGGATGACATCATAATGGCTTCTGAACAAAATCACTTCTTAAACCACTCTACACCATAGTCAGTGTCTTACTGAAAATGAGCTGTAAGATATCCCTTGCTTTAAGCATGGAGATTGAGGTTTGGGACTTTTTGTCCAATGGCATTGCCTCCCTGGAAAACCAAAACAAAACAAAACCAAACCAAACCAAACCAAACCAACCAAACCAAACCAAAACAAAACAAAACAGGAAAAGAACGTGTGACGAGGAACCTAAATACGTCTGAATAGAGTATTGTGCAGAAATTAGCTTTTTTCACAATCAATATTACAGCAATAACCAAAACCAGAACCAATCAAGTAGGTGTATGTGACCACAGGATTTCACCTATAATTAGTGAAGGAAACTTATAGACTAATAATACGTGTATATAATATTAGGATGAATAAAAATTAGATTTCAGAATGTACCAAACAAATACAGAAGGGAAGACAAACCAGTTCCACAAGGGAATCCAACACTCTCCTCCCTCCAAAAGACAAATCAACCTGACTCCATAAGTGGGACCAATGGGGTAGCAAAACAGTAATAGACAGAAGATCCAAGACAGTGTCTGGAGTCAGTTAAGCATCCGTGGATAGAGTCCAAGCTACTGTAGAAAGCCTGTACATGTTTCAACCTATGCAGGAAAGGAAAAGGATGTGAAGCTTGGGAAGTTCTCAGAGAGAGGATGCATTTTGGATAAAAATTGAGACCTTTTGTTCTTTATTAGACACATAAGAGGGTATAGGACACCACCACATCAAGCGGCAAGATGCTGATGTTTTCTGTTCTTTCAGATCAAATTTTTTTTTTCCCCCATTATTTTTTCCCTTCTAACCAAGTTGTCTTTCTGGTTACTCACACCTCATTTGCGTTTCAAGGTTTAATAACTCCCTAGGACAGAATTATTAGAAGTTAGTGTTTTTATTTATCTTTCTGATGTGGCAGTCCTGTTTGTTTACAGCTCTTGTCTTTCACTCTTGAGCAGTGTCTCTCTGCAGGAGGGCTGAAGGGATGGGTTTTTTTCACCTAAATAGGAAAATGTCATGACTAAAGCCCTATTATAATACATATTCAAGTAACCTTGAAAGTATTCGGTTAATATAAAAGTTAGGAAGATGCGTTTCATCTTGATTGTGTGTATTTGGTCTGGTTGAGATGGTGTTCATTTCCCCACAGCAGCCCTCACAGTGCTGTGTTTGTGTTGGTAGCTGGAAAGGTGTTGATAACAAGCAAGAGCTTTCGCTTCTGCTGAGCAGAGCTGGCACAGCATCAGTGCTGTCTTCCCAACCTTTCCCCCCCATCAGTAGGCTGGGGGGAGACAAGATCCTGGGAGGGATTACAGCTAGGGCAGCTGACCCAAATTAACCAAAGGGATATTCCAGACCATATGATGTCAGCTCAGAAATAAAAGCTAAGAAAAGGACAAGGAAGGGAGGCATTTGTTATCCACAATGTTTGACTTCCAGAGCAACTGCTGCACATGCTGAAGCCCTGCTACACGGGAAGTAGTCACATATCACTTGCTGATGGGAAGCAGAGAAGAAAATAATTGTTTTTCGTGCTTTCTTCTGCACATGCAAGATTTTGCTTTAGGGACCTGCTTTATCTCAACCTACAAGTAATTTTCCATCTTGTTTTCTCTCCCTGCCTGTCCAGTTGGGAAAGGGAAAGTGATAGAATGCTTTGGTGAGCAAACCAACCAAGGTCAAACAACCACATCATGTGTTAAAGATCTCTCATAATGACTCAGTTGGTCTCAGTTTTCGGCATCCACCATCAGAATACTTTCTGGGAGTGTTAACTGACACATGTCACCTGGCTCAAATGGCTCCACATAGAACTTGTTTTGCTTTTCCCTAAGCATCTTTGGGGAAAAGAGCTTGAAATCAATTTTATTTTTGCAACCTTCTTTTCCTTGCAATAGCAGAATTTATATGGGGTAGGCAACTACAAATCTGGCAGGTACTCCCAGAGTTTCTTTTATTCAAGAGGCCAGGTTGGCAATATTTTCAGACAGGGCTTGTCTTTTCAGCTCAACTGCAAGATCAACTACTTAAGATAAACTATAGATAAGAGTTTTGTTTTTACACAAAAAGGTATTCCCTTATCGTAACAGCAACAACTGCTGAAATGCATTAATCAGATCTTAAGAAACATGAAAGAAGGGTGATAATTTACATTTATTTCAGATTGTTTAATTGTATTTCATTTAGCAAATGAAAACTGTCGAGCACTGCCGAAGGACCTTAAGCTAAAAGGTGAGTTTCAAAAATGATTCTTACATATGCCTGAGCCTTTGTAGGAGGGAGCTTTAAGAATGTCTATACAGGGAACATCATACATACCTCATGCAAAGCTTGCATGAATCTTTGAATGAGGAACACTCAAAGGTCATCACACATGAAATATTTTATAATGACAGGTCGTAAAATGTAGGAAATTGTGATTTATGCAAAACCACTACTTTAGAGGTGGCAAATAAAAAAGAAGCAAAGACAAATTTTGCATCTGCTTAAGTGTATTTTAACACAGTAACTGTAGGAGAGAGAACTAGGTCATGTGCACCAACCAATGTGGAATTCAAGAACTATTATCTTGCCAATGAACTGGAGGAGGAAGGATACTGATGTGTGAGATTAGCCCTGTGCTCTGGGAGGTGTGTGAGGTCTGTGTGAGTCACACACTGTTTTGCATTTACGGGGTGCACTTGAACTGAGGACAGAAGTGTCTGGGACAATGAGAGACAGTAGACTGTGGAGTATACTTTGAAGAAAAAGCAAGACATAAGGTCAAAAAATCTGTGTTTGAAGATGCAAAAAGACAGCACTGACACAACAAGGAAAACTAACTAAGCTGGAAAGATGTACAGCAAAGTGAGACTTTACTGAAAATATGTTATGCAAAACAATCCACAACTGTTCTGCTTTCCTCTCTGTTCTTGTGGTTGTTTAAAAAATGGTTCACCTGTCCAGTGCTTACTAAGAAAGCAGAAAAAAGAGTAAAGTGAGCTGCTTCCAAAGCAAAAAATGACTTCTGGTACATACATGAGTACAGCCTGGACTGTCTGGGTTCACTGTTATCTCCCTATATTCTCCTAATGCCTAATGTGGCTGCTTAGCAAGAGGATTTAATAAGCTTGGTTTCCTCAAGGAGAAAATATTGCTAAAGGTATATTTGCAAGTGCAGATTTTATAGCTCCTTTCTTTTGTATTGATAGTTGTCCTTTCAGTGCTGTGGCTAAGTGGCTGTACAAGTGGTTTTGTATAATGAGAGCCTGCTCTCTAATAAATGTACCATTCTTTTACCTAACAGCATCTTGTGGCTGATACATTAATGCAGCTAGTCAAACGGTGCCAGTGCTTGTGCCCTTCCTCTGCTCTGATTTTGTACTGGAGGAGCCAAACATAAAACCAGGGAGTGTAATAAGTCAAAAGGAGGATGGGGTTGGTCTGGTTCAAACCAGGTTGCTTTGTGAGATTTAGCTCAGCAGTTTTGAAACGGTTCCTGTGAAGGCCAGTTGGGCTGAGGGTTTCTACCAGTACCAGCTGACATTTCTAAGTATTCTCCACACCAAGGCAATGTGGTTGGTCCAGAATGTATTTTTCCAGACAGTGTGAAGGAATAGGCAGCAGTACTCTGTGTTCAATCAATGAAATTGCTCAAATGCATTAGAGTGTGGTAATAAATCAGGATGGCCTACCCATACATGAGCCTGAGTCAATGTACAATAAAGAGTGCATAATCTCTGTGATTTCTTCAGAGGAATTGCTTAGGATTTCTGAAAGGTACTTATATCTAAGTCTCCCTCTGAACATCTTGTTTATATTCCTTTTAGGTGAACAAAATTTAGAAGTTCATGATTTTCTTTGTTTCTTACTCCTTTAGCTATGCTTTTTTCATTTACAGGGTTTTTTTTTTAAGCATTCTTCTGCAAGATGCTTATTTATAGACAGCGGGCTGTAATGAAATCAAAATTCTGTATAATTATTCTTAAAATAACATCAAAATAAATAAAAAAGTGTGTATAGTTGTTGATCATAAGCCTTAACTTGTTTGACAAGAAAGGCAATATTTTAATTTGTACAAGTAAATATTGATATTAAGCAATTAATGATAGAAGCATCTATGGCTGGTAATTATTTTTTGTTTAAATAAAGACAGATTTCTTTCCCAAGAACAAAATTTTGACTTCACCAGTGCTTTTCAATGAAGTAATGGCAGCTACAATTAAGAACTAAGAGACCCAGACTGATTTGTCATAGTAATTCTAACTTAGAGGTGATTAAAAAAAGTCTTTTAATTAATTTATAAAGAAAAATTTCCCCAACAAAAAAGAATAATATTTTCTTCACTAGAAATATTATTCTTTGGTAATGATAAACATTCTTGGAAAATGAGCATTTAATATGTAACCAATTAGTAAAAAAATTAAGTCAATTATCAAACACAATTTCTGTGTTAAATGTTAATTAAATTCAGAGGTATTTTAACAGGATTAATATGGAAAAAAAAAAAACAAATAAAGAAAAAGTCAATTTAACTCAGTTTAATCTATTAAGAACAGTGCTTGGTTTTTATGCACATATTTGTAGTAATATTTACAGCAATGTTTAATTTAACACACAGAAGTTCAATTCATATCCAAAGGGCTTGAAAATTTAGTTGAGCCTGTTGTTTGTGTAGTTGAGCATAAGTAAAATATATACTTTAATGAAAATATTAAAAATAAAATATCTGCAATACTCTTTGATCCCAACAAAAGCAGTGGATTAAGCCTGACCCTAAACTGATGTACACATTATGGCACTGTTTGAATAAATATGCATCTTAAAATACTCAGTAGCAGAGACCTAAAGTTCTTCAAGGTATGGAAAATAGGAAACACAAAGATGTGGCAGCAGGGAACTGCTGAGTTCTCTTCTCTTTTCTTTGTCTCCTTAGTAATCAAGGGGGTTTGAAGATATAACTCAAAATACTAATTTTATTTTAAGAGTGTGTAAAGTTTGATTTATCATCCAATACTATGAGACACTAATGAAGAAGGATTCCCGAAAATCTTTTTTAGTTAAATTAGCATCTGAAAGGCTTTAGGTGTTGAAAGAAACAGGATGTGCAAATTAGCGGTGAGCTTACGTGATTACAAAGGCATTCAGCATGTCTAGAAGAAAGACTGCAAGACTATGAAATGGGTTTCAGCAGATGAAAATGTGAATCAGTGGAAAAGTTTTCTGGGACTCACCCCAAAATCCCCACAGGACAGGTATGATATGCCAGATGTAGCATTCCTTTGAGTCAATATTTAAATGCAAACTTCCATGGTGAGGAAGTGAATCTTGGCAGAAGTGGGTGATGTGAAAAGATCATGTAAGATGCTGACCAAACCAAGAAGGAACTCAGTCCTTGCATACTTTCCCTCCACCGTGAATAACCTATTATGAGTAAGGGGCAAATTCCATTATGTACTCCATGAAAAAGATATTTTATAAAGTTAAGGTAGACCATGACATCAATGGACTTGCTTCTCCTCTTGGTGGGAATAGCATGTTAATTCTCCCATGAAGTTCTTGAACTTGTGTCTTATGCTCTCAAAGCATTAATATCCTCTCTCTTGTGTTTTTCTCTCATATCTCTGCAACTTCCCCCAATCTGGTCCCACCTTGTGGCTACAGCTAGTCAGTTTGTTTGAGCTCTTCCGTGAAGCTGATGCCTTTGGCTTTGTGTAGGAAGGTCTGTGATGATGCACAGCTGATTAAGTACTATAAAAAGGGACAAGCACAGCAAAAGCAGACTCCACTATGCTTTGTCTTCTTACAGAGGGGTTTATACACAATGCACCTTTCCCAATACCCTCACTAGGCAAACACACTCTGTTACAGGTACCTACATGTCAAGAGAGAAGTAAATTAAGAGGTCTGCTTGATGAAGACCCTACACAGACCACAGTACACTGAGCCACTTGTGATTGTCTGCAGCTACCAAAACATTGTCTGCAGCTACCAAAACATCTTTGAATATAAAACTTCAACCTACTTGAAGTTAACAGTTGGATGAAGGGTGTACATGAGTACAGACTGGGTTGTACTGTTAACACAATAATACAATCACAGAGTCAAAGAATCACATAATAATTAAGTTGGAAAAGATTTTTGAGGTCATCAAATCCAAACTGTGACCTAACACCACCATGTCAACTAGACCATGGCACTAAGTGCCATGTCCAGTCATTCTTTAGGCACTTCCAGGATCCATGACTCCACCACATTTCTGGGCATCAATTCCACTGTCTAATCACTCTTCCTATGAAGAAGTTTTTCCTAAGGTCCAGACTGAACTTTCCCTGGCCTAGCTTGGGGCTATATCCTCTTGTCCTGTGACTAGTTCCCTGGAAGAAGAGGCCTCCTTTCAGAGAGTTGTAGAGGGAGATAAGGCTACCCTTCAGCCTGCTCTTCTCCAGGCTAAACAACTCCAGCTCCCTCAGCTGCTCAGCTTCGTTGCCCTTCTCTGGACTCACTCCAGAACCTCAATGTCCTTCCTGAATTGAGGGGTCCAGAACTGGACACTGCACTTGAGGAGTGGTCTCACCAGTGCCAAGAACAAAGGAACAAACACTTCCCAGGTCCTGCTGGGCATACTATTTCAAGCTAGAATGCCATTGGCCTTCTTGACCACCTGGGCACACTGCTGGCTCATGTTCAGCTGCTGCCAACCACTGTACCAGGCCCCTTTTCTGCTGGGCAGCTTTCCAGCCACTCTTTCCCCGGCCTGTAGTGATGCCTGAGGTTATTGTGGCCAGAGTGTAGGACTCTCCACTCGGTCTTGTTGAACCTCATACTGTTGATCTCAATCCAGCCTGTCCAGGTCCCTCTGCAGAGCCTTCCTACCCTCCAGCAGACTGACACTCCTACCTGCCACAAAAGGAGATCAGGTTGGTCAGGCAGGACCTGCCCCTCCTAACCTCATGCTGGCTGAGCCTAATCTCCTGCTTGTTCTATATGTGCCATGTGATCATACTCAGGATAATCTGCTCCATAACCTGTCCAGGCACCAAGATTAGGCTGACTGGCTTGTTGTTTCCTGGACCTTCTTTCTAGTCCTTCTTACAGATGACCTACCTCCACTCATCTGGAACCTCCTGAATCAGACAGAACTGATGATAAATGATGAAGTGCAATTTAGCCAGCCCCCTCACTGCCCCAGGATGAATTCCACCCAGTCCTATAGACTTGTGAGCTTCTAAGTGACACAGTAGGTCACTAACAACCTCCTATTGGGTTTCAGGGCGTTTATACTTCTCCCTGTCCCTGTCTACTGGCTCAGGAGGACGTTATCCTGAGGATAACTGGTCTTGCTGTTGAAGACTGAGGTTAAGAAAGTGGCAAGTACCTCAGCCTTTTCCTTGTCTTTGGTGACTATAATTCCTTTCCCATTCAGTAGACAATGGAGATTTTCCAAGGCCTTCCTTTTCTTATTAATGTATTTATAAAAAACGCTTTTTACTGTCTTTATAAAAGAGTCAGATTAAGCTGTAACTGAGCTTTTGCCTCTCTAATTTTCTTCTGCATGACCTAATGACATCCTTAAACACTTTTTGTGTTCCTCCCCTAAAGGGACGTTAACAGTTATTTTTTCATTCCTCACTGATCATACCTGTAGGATTTATAGCATGTGCTGTGTCTGATGGTGTTTATTTAGTGCAGTAGCATCTAGTCATCTAGCTGCATTTCCCTTGAGTATGATCTTCCTATGCTTTCTTAGGCAAAAAGAAGTGTCCATCTGCTGCTGTCTGTTCAAAAGAATAGAAAGAAACATATGGGCTCTCTCCCTGATGTGGCTGAATAAAAAGTATCCATCTCTAGGGCTGCTGTTCCAATATCTTTTATAAACATTAAATTAAAATATAGACAGTTTTTAATACAACTTTCTCAGCTATTTGTGTTTCTTACTTTGCATTACATTGGTGGAGGGTTTGCATTAAATATTCCTCTCCTTATTCTTTACTTTGGTTGTTTATCCATGTCAGAACCACATGTGATGTATGCAGAGAACATTACAGCATTCCCCAAAGAGTTCTCCTTTCCATAACATGTGTACTTCAACAAAGCATACACAAACAGGGATGTTTTGCAGTGAGTGCTGAAAACATAGCTACAAATATCTGGGCAAACACAAAACTAGCAAGATAGTTCTGTGTGTTTGTTTGTTTTTAACTTCTTCTGGAATTTAGGGAGCTGCCTTAGAGTTAAATACTCCAGTAATACATTATAGTCTATTGGATAGAGGCAGCTATCAATCTCTGGATATGCCTGCAAGATCTACTTTTTGTGAAAAGTCTCATAAGAGCACAGCCAGAAGTGCTGGCTTCTCAAGAGATGGTATGGACTTGCACACAAGGATAGTGTGTGAGAAATAGTCTAGGCATGTCTTAACATCTAAGCATCCCGCTACAGACACCTGGTTTTTTTTGCCCTATTTTGCTGCATTCAAATGCAGTATGTAGGTCAAATTGTAAAAAATATGTATTTATGAAGCTTTTTGAAGGTCTTTAGTATGTGATGAGATTTAACAATGTGTGATTTAATAGTATATGTTTATTGCTTGATTTACTCAATTCTAACATTTTGGAACTGCTGTCTCCTGTAAGAGGTGTTTTTGAAAAAGTGACCAGAAATCATAGGAAACAGTACCCTGAAAAGTAGATTCTTAGGGGACTTTACTAAATAACTGTTTCATCAGCCTAAAGTCTGCTCTCCCTATATGTAGGGTTGAAGTTTTGTTCCTACCACCAACAACTTGAAATTCAACTTTTTCATGGTCACTGTGACCAAAACAGCCACCAGTCACTATTTTGCCCACAAGTTCCTTCTCTGCTTATTCGCAGTTAATCTAGGAGGGTGCCTTTCTTAGTTGGCTCCCTCAGTACCTGAAATGTTACACTTATATGATACTCCCAGTTGATGGCTGGGAAGTTAAAAACACCCATAAGGACACCAGTAGCTGGTATAGAGGTATCCTTTCATTCCTTGTGGAAGAATTCGTTAGTGTCATCATCCCTGCTGGGCAGTAGATATTACACTCCCACGACCACATTTGCTATATTTGCTTTCCACCTCATCCTTACTCAGAGGTTCTCGACTGTGTCATCACCAAGTGTAAATGCCACACCATCCAACCCCTGCCTTTTATACAATGAGACCCTATAACCTCTCTTTCTCTGCCTAATCTGCCTAAAAAGCCAGTAAGCCACCACAGCACATCAGTCACAGGACTCCTCCCACAAGATTTTGCGCATGTCAATGATGTCTTAGCTCTGGGACTGGAGCAAGGCTTCTATTTTCTCTTGTTTATTCCTTCTGCTGCGTACATTAGTATAAAAACATTACAAGTGTTCTCCAGTGTACTTGGCATCTCCTGGAGCAGAGGGAAGGGCCTGGCTAATATGCCATACCCCCAGACACTGGCATGCCACTCCCAGGCTGATCTCTAGCTATTCTAGTTTTATACCTTTCTCTCTTCAAATCTAGTTTAAAGCTTTTTCTATGAACCCTGGAAACTCTTGCACAGAGATCTTTTGTGAGAGGGGGGTTAACAGGCCTGGTGTCTTGTAGGTCTTTAAAGGTCCCTCCCAACACAAACGATTTCCGAGTTCTACGATTCTATGGTCGATTCTGTTATTTTATAATTTGAAAGATAAAACATAATTTAAGGTTTCCAAAAGAAAAATTATGGCTCAGTTTGAAACTGCCCCCTGCAACTGTGCAGCACAGCTTGCTCCACTCCTCCTTTTGCTTCTACCAGTTCATTAGTCCACACACATACGGAAAAGAAGTAGATTTTAATAGATCTGTTGGACATTTTTTGACAATACCTGGGGCTGCTTCTCCTTTGGTTTCTACATGGGGTTGTGAAATCATGGCTTCAGCTTCAAATGAGCTTCCTAGCAATACCAAGGTCATGAGGTAACTATGTATGAGGTACAACTAAACTTTGTAATAAGAGCTCTGTTAGGTTATCTAATAAGAGCAGTATTAGGTTTGTGCACTCTTCACATGTGCATCTCAGTTTTTAACAAGAGCAGTGCAAACGTCTGTGGATTTTTAGTGTTCACACAGAACTCAAGTGGCAGAAGATTATAATTCAGTCATTATAGTACTCAGCTTTAAGCTAGCTACAGAGAACTTGGTGTATGCTTCTAGCACAGAGCATGCTTTAACAGTATCAGAAAGGCTAATTTAGGGTGGCATTTATAAGGATGCAAAGAGCAGCTAGCCCTGCCTGGTGGGATAAATAATTAATGACAAAAGGAATCTACTTAGATATAAAAGGCTTCCTGCTGAATGTGGAACAAGACAATAAGACTGGGAACAGCTCTAAAGTGGAAGAGGGTGCACCCCTGGGAAGGACGGAAAGCCACTTCTGCGTGATTTGAAGGAGGATTAAGTTGTTTTCTTTTGTTGTTCTTTTAAAAATGTAGCAAAAGTATAGAAAATTCCTTTGTTTAATAGAAAATACGAAAATGGCATAAGATTTCACTCCTGCTTCTCTGTGGCCTATCAGGTCTTCATAAGAAGGAATGACAAACAGTTTTTAATAAAAAAAAATAGTGTGGAGAGATCTCACAGACTCACATTAAATTAATGTTTATATCCATAACCGTATATCTATAGAAATATAATACGGTTAATTTAAGCACTGGAGCATATGATATCTAAGCTTAACATCCTAAATTAGTCTTTTGAATCGTTATTTTAACAACATAGAATATAAAAATTTTCTAAGCAAAAGGCAAGCTATGCCAGCTCTTAAGTTCAAGCCTTAAATAAGAGGTAAAGTATTTGAGAAGGTGAATCATCAGGTATCATGTATATTAATTTCAGGAACATACCGGGGAGTAGATTTTCTGACTTTGCGTATTTAATATAGAATGGAAACTTCTACTCAGTTGGGAAGCGGGACACCCTAATACTTAAGATGCAAATCATAAGCCAGACTAATCCCATTTTTTATTGTGTTCTGAAAGTGTCACTTTTCTTTGTCTCATGTTCTCAGTTTTTTGTGTTCATGCTTAGATGATAGAGACTTATACTTGATCTCCTTCACTGTAATCTTTTATAGTTAAGCCTTCTTTATATTGACTTCTAGATATGAAAAACATGTTGATTTTTTCCTGTAGGTCGAGCAACATGATCTTGTTCCCTCAAATTCCTCCTCATGTCTCAAATCTTTTCATCTGCACTGAAATTCAGATTCCTTTTTTAGGGCCTACTTGTTTGGTATACGATGTCAAAAATAAATTTAGACTATTTAAACTCAAACAAGGTCTTATCTCTTTCTTTTCCTCCTTTTTATAACCCTTTTGTTTGGCCTTATTGTGATGGTCTGTTCTGTACTCCTAGTTCTGATGATAGCCTTCCTCAATTTCCATGGAAACCTGTGACTTTTAAAAGGTTTCAGCACTTTTAAGAATTAAATCCTGAAAAATTTCACTGCATGAATCCAAATGTTATTGATTCTATTGGAAATTTTTTCATTTTTTAAAATCATATATTTTACAATTAAGTTACTGTATTGAAACTGAGGGGAACATAAACTTTGTATGGAGCTTGTATTTTTGTTCGCTGTGGAGTCTGCCACACAGACAGCTGTGACTCAGATTTCACCTTGTGCCTTCTGGTTTCCTGGCTTTTCTTGTCTTCAATACTTGACTACTTCTCTGTTTCTTAGAATACACTTTTGCGTGGCATGACTATTTATCTGTGAACTAGATTCAAGGCTCTTGTTTCCCGCTTCAGTGATCAGCATAACATGGTTAGTTTTTCTTCTAGCTGGTTCAAATTGGTAAGTAAAGGTTGCATTGCTTTCTTTTTTTTAGTACCTGGGTGCTTATTGGTACAACCAGTAATCTAGCCCAACACAACAGTGAAAACCTCCTAACATGAATTTTTTTTAGCAGATCTTTATAGTGATGTGTCACACTGCTTTTGGTGGGGGTGGAGTTAATTTTCTCCGTAGTATCTAGTATGCCTCTGTGTTTTGGATTTGTGCTGGAAACAGTGTTGGTAACACAGGGATGTTTTCATTATTGCAGAGCAGTTCTTACACAGTTTCAAGGCCTTTTCTGCCTCTCACACCACCCCACTATTGAGGGGGATGGGGGTGCACAAGAAATTGGGAAGGGACACAGCTGGGAAAGTTGTCCCCAGCTGATTGAAGGCATGTTCCATCCCATATGGCATCATGATCAGCATACAAACTAGGGGGAAGAAGGAGGAAGCAGGGGACGTTCAAAGTGATGGTATTTGTCTTCCCAAGTAACCACTGTGTGTGATGGAGGCCTGTTTTCCTGGAGATGGCTGAACACCTGCCTGCCTGTAGGGAGTGGTGAATGAATTTTTTGCTTTGGTGCATGCTTTCCCTATTAAACTGTCTTTATCTCAACCTAAGAGTTTTCTCACTTTTGTCCTTTCACTTCTCTCCCCCATCCCACCCGGCAGAGCGAGTGGGTGGCTGTGGGGTATGCAGCTGACTGCTGCAGGTAAACCACAACACATGGGAAGGAATTTTTCTTTCTTTTTTTTTTTTTTTTCAATTGACAACTAAGTCTGCATTCCTTTTTAAAATATCTAGGCACTCTCAGGTAACCAAAATGGTACAAAATACGTATTGTTGAGACAATTCCACAATGTATTTTCACTAACAGCCCAATGAAAACATGTTGAGGTATAGTCTCACTTATGAGACTGTATCATAAAATTTATCTCCTTCCTTTATTTCCATCCTCTCTCCAAAAAAAAAAACCCAAAAAAAACCAACAACAAAAAGAGCAGGCAATCTTTATTATCCTGTATTTCTGATTTTATGAGCAACTTAGGGGTCATGCAACTAAAAATACAAAAAACTATAATGTCTTCAACCAACCATACACGGTGCAGCTATATTTTCACTGGTGAGCTTTAAGTGTTCCTTTTTAATTTCTACCTTTTTTTTTTTTTTTTTTTTTTACAGGGAAGCTCTTGCTATAATTGAAAATTGAAAAAAAATCAATACAACTTTAATATACATTACACTGGGGCCTTATATTCATGGGTTTCTTTACTTAGATTTTTTAGAAACATCTTTTCTCTGGTACTCTTCATCCACCCACATTCTCCGGTTAGATATTTTTGAATTCCACTCATCATACAGTCAGAATTTGCAGGTGGTTCTCAGAGAACTTTTTCCCCTCTATCTAGCTGTGGAAAGGACAATGCAATTAATAACAGATGGCATGAAATGACCATGTCCTTGAGAGAATGCCTTATTGGCACCTCCTGCTAATTGTATCACATATAATGCAAGTAAAAGCATAATAAATCTGAACGGGGGGACATTTTATGCAAGAGCTCTTCTCTCTTTCCAGACGGTAAATTGCTCAGCTCTTGAAATATCTATAACCTTGTGATACCCAGCTTGCATTAGCTTAATTGCCTTTTTTCTTTTCCTCCTCTCTCCACTTCCTTGCTCTCCCTCTCTTTTTTAGTTCCCTGAGTCCGTAAAAGCAATTCTGTTTTGTTAGTCTACCTGCTTTAGTGCTGTAAGGAAGGGATCTATATTTGCTGTCTTGGACAGAATTTTGTTGAGTACGTTCTGCAGAATTATTGGTAAATTGTACTTTTTAGAGAGCTTTAAAGCACTTTACTTGATATCAGAACATAACTAAATGCTGAAGGAGTTTAATAGAAATCTAAAAGAGCTTTCTCATTAACTGCAAAATGGAGTGAGCTTCAGATGGATCAACAGATATACCCTATTCTATTTCTGAATATAATAACATGCTAAAAAACCCCATAGTCCTGCTGCACAATAAATTTTATTTCTCACAACAATAAATGAGAAAGATTTTTGTGCAAAAAAAATTAGAAAAAATTGGTGAAGTCTCAAATCCTTGTGCCTTGTCATTATGTGGGAATGAAAGAGCACTGCTTTGGCAGAGTCTGCCTCTGTAGGCAGTGGGGGATGGGGAATCTGCTTCTTGTGAAAGTTCTGCTAGATTTTATTTTTGATTTATTTCTACTTACATCAATAATTTCAATACTGGCACTGGCCCAAGACAAAATAACAGGTAATTGAAGAGTAGTATGTATATACATTTGCTTGAAGAAGATGCCACTTAAGGCACAGAATGATTCTACAGATGCCCACAGTGAATAGCATCTGCTGTTGCAAGTGCCCCATCAGTGTTTAGTTGACTTTAAGGTATCACTGCAGCTTTCTTAGTGTCTCCGTGGAGAAGGCAATCTGACAGAGAACTAGTCATTGTGGAATATTTTAAGATGGTACAAAATTTTCAAGGATTATTCAAACTCTACCTGGTCCGGTATCCAGGGTGGAAAAATGCCTTATAATCCATTCCCCAAGAGCCTAGTATGCCCTTTGGGTGTCTCTTCCATGTTGTATGCTGTGGAGCCACATGGGAAAAGGAGATCTTCCCTGGATAAGCGTACGACATAACACGTAAATGCAATCCACAGAGGAAGATATGCGCTAGATTGGGAACAAGAACTTACAAATCTAAATTCTACTCCTGCTACTGACTTTCTGAATTATTATGGGCAATTTACTCTATGTTTTTGTTCCTTTTCCCTATTCTGGTCTATTTTAGAGAACCTTGTGAATGGTCCATATCCTGTGGACTCCTCAGTGATATTGGACAACATAGTTATATTAGTGACATAAAGAGCTACCTTGGCAAGTACTATAAGAATCATGTGTCGATGTCAAGACTGCTTTAGGAAAACAACAATTACAAAAGGTATTCTCGAAAGACTCTGAAATCTGAGCTAAAAGTTATCCTTACAATTTTGGTTATCCTTATGATTTTGGTTCTTTGTTCACAGCACCTTGAAGTGTCCCCCAAAATATCTTCGATTTGTTCTGGGGTTTTTTTGGCAAGTTCATATGACACTTTCTCACTGCAGTTAGAATAGTGGTTAGATGAGTCCTGAGGACAAACTCTCTTACTGTTGAAAACTGAGGCAAAGAAGGTGTTAAGTATCTCAGCCTTTTCCTCATCTTTGGTGACTATGTTCCCCCCAATGTCCAACAAAGAATAGAGGTTTTCCTTGCCCCTCCTTTTGCTTTTGATGTATTTGTAGAAGCACTTCTTGTTATCCCTAACAGAAGTGGCTAGATCGAGTTCAAATTGTGCCTTTGTCTCTCTAACTTTCTACATGACAAAACTGTATTCCTAAACTCTTCATGAGTAGCCAGTCCTTTTTTCCATAGGTGGTAAGCTCTCTTTTTTCCCCTAATTTCCTTCAAAATCTCCCTGTTCAGCCAGGCTGGCTGTCTTCCCTGCCACCTCGCCTTTCAGTACCTGGGGTTATCCTGCTCTTGTGCATTCAAGACTTGCTTCTTGAAGCATGTTCATCCCTCCTGGACCCCTTTGTTTTCAAGGGCTGTTTCCCAAGGTACCCTCTGAACCAATCTTCTGAGTAGGCCTAAATCCGCCCTGTGGAAGTCCAGGGTAGAAGTTTTATTCATGGCCCTCTTTGAGTCCCTGAGTATTGAAAACTTTATTATTTCGTGGTCACTGTGCTCCAGACAGCCTCTGACCACCACATCTGCCACCAGCCCCTCTCTGCTTGTGAACAGTAGGTCTAGTGGGGCCCTCACTCCTGGTAGGCTCTTTTACCAGCTGAAGCAGAAAATTATCCTCTATACACTCTAGGAATCTCCTAGACTGCCTCTTCTCTGCCGTGTGGAGTTCCCAGCAGACATCCGGTAGGTTAAAGTCGCCCACGAGAACAAGGGCTGGCGATTTTGAGACACCTGCCAGCTGCTTGTAGAATAATTCATCATCCTCATCATCCTGGTTGGGTGGTCTGTAACAGACTCCCACCACGATATCAGCCTTGTTGGCCTTCCCCCTGATTCTGATCCACAGGCACTCAACCTTATCCTTACTGACTTCAAGTTCTACAGAGCCAAGAGACTCTAACACACAGAGCCACCCCTCCACCTCTCCTACCTTTTCTGTCCCTTCTGAGGATCCTGTACCCATCCACGGCAGCACTCCAGTCATGTGTGTCATCCCACCACGTTTCCGTGATGGCGACTACATCACAGCTTTCCTGCCGCACGATGGCTTCCAGCTCCTCTTGTTTGTTACCCATACTGCGTGCATTGGTGTACATGCACTTCAGCTGGGCTGCTGATTTCACTCTCAACTCAGGCTTTCCACCCTTAGGCTCATCTCTGGAGAGCCCGGTTTCAACACTTTCCCCCTTCAAACCCAGTTTAAAGCCCTCCTGATCAGCCCTGACAACTTACAGGCTAGAGACCTTTTGCCCTTGCTAGATAAATGAAGCCCATCTGACTGTAGCAGGCTGGGTACCACAGAATTTGCCCCATGGTAAAAACCCTCAAAATTCTGCTCGTGGCACCAGTCCTTTAGTCACCTATTGATAAGATGGGTTTTCCTACCCCTCTCCTAATTCATCCCTGCTACTACAGGAACTGAGGTGAACATCACCTGTCCTCCTGTCCCAAAATGTTATCTACTAAACAACACAAGGAATAAAAGCTCTTCGTTCCTTTGTTCTTATCCCCTTTTACCTTTCTTTGCAATTTGCTATTTCTGAACAGCTTACTCATGTGAGTGGGTGTATAAGTGCACATTTACTGTAGTTAGAGGTTGAGGATATTTCATCAACAAAAATGGACGATTATACTAATCAAAAGTTTGATTTTCAAAAGCAGGAGAACACAACTTTTTCTATATTTAATTACTTTATAACCTTGTATGTGTTTTAGTAACTTAGCAATCTTGTCTACCTATTCACAAAAGAAAATGTGCTTGGAGCGAAGATTTCAGTAACAAGGATCATTGAGTATCCAGTTTAATACTATGCATCATTGTAAAAGAGGAAAATCATTTAGGGAATTACTTCTTATTTTATTTTCCCTCATTTTCCTTCTTTTTTAGCAAGATCCAATTTTGAAATCATCCTGTCTAATCCCCTACATCATGCACATTATTTCTGCCTATGCCAATAACTGACAACCTTTTTTAATCAACGTATTTAACAATATGTTTAAACAAATTAACATCAAATTTAAGCAAAATAACATCAAATCTGAAAGAAGCTTCCACCATAAAAATAAAAAAAATATTCTGAAAGCTTTTCTTATAAATAAGAAAAATGAACAATGAATTTGCAAGTGTAGCACAATATAACCTTAAGTAACAGATTGGTAACAGAAAAAAAGCAAAAATAAAGAGCAGAGAAAGCAATCCTACATGTATTGATATGTAGTGAGTGTATTATTACATTTGAAAGAAGCAAATGATACCTAAGAAGTGTCACACATGCATCATGATGGGAACAGGTGTAGTAGGCAAGGTATAGTCAAGCTTTGTGGCAACAGCAGATATGGATATTTTGCACAAAATGGAAAAGCTTAGAGCTTACACTGTGTTCTGACACAGCAGTGTGTAATATTGTTGAGATTGCTTCATAATTTAATATCCACTGAATATTTTTATGGTATGGTAGGACAGGGCACACATTGTTTCTTTTTTAATTGTACTGTTAAGCTATTTTTGATAAAGTGGTGAAAATGGTGTGCTGTAGGATTCCTGGTCACATTCACAGCTAGAAAGAGTTTGGAGGTTTTGACTTCACTCCTTTGTATTATATTTGTGCTATTATATCCAGATAACTCTTCTTTTCTGGAAGTCCTCACAATAATTATTGCTGTTATAAATATAGATATGTTTAAAGGTATGGATTAATTCAGGATTTTTTTTATATACATATTTGAAGGAAGGGTTTGTTTGAAGCCAATTTTCAATACTAATCAATTCAACAACAAGTAATAAATGCATTTTATCCTGTAGCATTCTACACCTGTCTGGGAAATAGTATCAGAGTTGAAACACAGCTGTGTAGTTATAAGTAGTGCAAGTTATGGCATGATAAATGGAGAGTGATAACATGCATTTGCATGTGCAGTAGCAATATTTTCAAAAAGATTTCATCAGAATGCTGACAGATGTATGAAATCTCAACAAATAATTCAGATATACACCTTCCTGATTTTTAATTTATTGTATTATATAGTACTAATCAATAAGACAGTTACTTTATTTTAGTAGATTTTAAATAAATTAAATGACTGATGAGATTGTTAAAACAAACTCATGAAAAACACCAAACCACAAAATGCAGCATTCA
>VXAY01001661.1:98479-119949 GCA_013399855.1 Oxyruncus cristatus
AAAAAAAAAAAAAAGAGAGAGAGATTGAGAGAGAGAGAAGGAAAAAGTGCTGCTTATCATGGTACCATCTCCTGGTTTTTTTCAAAACACCTTGTAGGAGTGGCATGACCATTGATGGTGGGTCTCATCTAGTTGCCAATTCTGTTCATAAAACATGATCTCATCTCTGTTGCCATGGCATTATGATGTTACACAGTAGATTTCAATTTCTGTCTATCAGCCCTCAGCATGTTGAAACCTTGAGGACAGAGAAATCAATTCTTCAGATGTACAAGCGTTACTTGCTCTTACTGTGCACTGAGCAGGTGTCTGCTGGAACCATACACAGATTGTCAACAGAAAATTTCTAAGCAAGATTTCCAAGATAGGTTATACTATCGGGAAAATTCAAACTACCAGAGTTCCTCTAAAATAAAAAAAAGTGACTAGGGAGAACACAATTGAACACCACGAATTACCATGAATGAACTGCATCAAAATTCAACAAGAAAAGCATTCCCATTTTATTTCAAACATTGCAGTCTCTTGTTCCATGTTTACTAAATTAAAAATTATTCATTTTGACTATGTATATTGTGCATATAAGAGAATATTTGCCCGTGTGGTCTGACATGCCCACTATAGAGATACAAATATATTGTAATTTGTGATGGTTTTTCTCATACAAGTGTTTGAATTTGTATCAAACTGTCACAGAAATATTCTGCTTGCAGAAAGTAAGATAAAGGAAATTCCTCATGTCTGCTCTGCTCAAACCTTATGCAAACTTTCTAAAATCCTCCTTTCACTTTCCTCACCCTGCCCATGTGTCCCATACCAAGCTGGCAATGGGAGAGGACCCTTCTTCCCAAGGAAACCCTAGATCTGAGTTCCAGATCGAAAAGAAAGACTCGAAATTCGGGATGTATTGACTTAGAAAAAAGCAGGCTGGAAACATGGTCTAAATCTGCGTTATTAACAATCAAATGACTTGGCCAATAGTGTTGAAGTTGTGTCCCATATGTTCCTGAATTATTTAAAGGAAAAAAATCTTTGTTATCTCTGATTTGTCTTCTATCTTTGAATGTAGCCCTTTTATGCATGACATATATACTGCCCCTATCTGGGGATGAATATGTGTCACTATTATAGAAGCATAGAATCACCACCACTCTTAAAACTCAATTTAGGCACTAATTCCACTATTCCCAAATTGCAATTCTACTTTTTTGAAATGCATTTTTACTACTACTTTTTTTTTTTTTTGGCTGTAATATTGGTGTTCAGCTCCATGGTTATCTTGTCCTATGGAAATCCGAAATGTCTTGCAGAAAGTTGATCACCAAAGATTCTGAAGTTCTCTTTTACGTAGGATTTCTAAATAATGTTTTTGCTGTTTCTGTTGTGTCTCTTGCTGTCCCTTGATGCAGAAGTTGCTTCATAATACTGTGGTCTGTTCTTGAGAGGAGCTATTGCAGCATCTGTGGCAGGGCAGGGAGAGTCCTGCAAACATGCCACAAATGCTTTCCTGCACTGAGTTCTCAGGGTGGAAAGGCCCCACTGACAGCTGAGGAAGATGCAGTAGTTACTGAGTGAACCATTACATGATGCCATCTGTCTCCTTGTTCTTGTATGTTCTTTTGCTGAGGCCGATAAATTCATGATAAGTGTCAACCTTTTACATCTTAGACCTACTCTGCCCAGAAAGAGACTCTGAGACAGCTCTTCAAACTTAGGCACCTCGTAAGATCTAAATTAAATAAAAGTGAAAGTACCCTGTTTTATATTTATATAAATGGTCTAAGAACAGGGAAAAAAAAACCCAAACAAATGGTGATAAAGCACTCTATAATNCCCAAAATGTGTAACCTTTTTACTTTGCCTTCTTCTGTAAACTTTCTTTATATATATATATACATAAGTTATATATAATATAAAATATATATATATGTTATGTTCTTAACTGTTGATCCTCCCCATCAGATTCCCTGCCTTACATGTCCCTTGACTCTTTCAAGAAAGCTTATCCAAATGCGTTACTAATGTTAATATGCTTGGGTTTTTTTTTTTTTCTCTTTCTATGCTTGTCTGTTTTTCCAATGTTAACATCAGTTCTAGTCCACCAGCTGTTCTCTGTCGTTTAACAGCTGCTGAAGCTAAACAGCACATTAAATGAAATCTTTTCTAAAGATCTTTTTTAAGGAAAAAAATCCCAACCAAACAGACCCAAGACAACCTAAGACTTCTTCCTCTCTCGTCTTTAATCGGGAAACCCATCACTGTGAATGTCAGTGATGCCAGTGCAGGCTACATTCATAGGCTCTGAGTACATAAAATCTTTAATATCGCTATGTGATCATTGCACAAAAAAGAGTTTCCTATTAGACAAGTACTAATGTAATCTGATTTCAGTCTGTGGGTTTCTCTACAATATCTCACATTGAGATTTGCATGTGTCATTTAAATGAACTTTTGCAAACTATATGAATTCTGTTCCTTCGTGTGATAGTTTTTAATGCAATATTGACCCATGACAAAAAAAAACAAAAAAAAAGGTCATGGGCCATTCACATAACAGTTGGACTTGATGATCCTTGTGGGTCCCTTCTAGATCAGAATATTCTGTAATTCTGTGAACTGTACAAATAAAGTGATTTGATAAACCTATATATAATCAATAAAAGGTTTTATTGTATCAGAGTATATAAGCATCCTAAACATACTTAAGCCTGCTCAAAGCTTGATATTGAAAGCCTTATTCAGGAGATGCATTTTACCATTGTGCATATTTTCTTGAAGCAGTGTCATAATTAAATACTCTTCTGGGCCATGGTCCAAAGGACCCTGAACTAACTGAATAGACCACTATTAATATTGACAGTAACTGTATTGTTCATCTTTCATGCTGCTTCAGGCTCATATTCTTTCATAGTGTCACATGGTTCAGTTTTGAGTTGAAGACCTTCAGCAGGGCTAATGGAATATATTTGGATTATTAAAAGAACATGCCTTTTACTTCTTTCGGGGGGACTCACGAGCACAGAAAATATTTTGACGTCATGAATAAGCCTCTAGAAAATGTGGGTCATCTTTAGCACAATTTTTGTCCAGGTGCCTCTCTGAGAAATTTGGACGTGTCAGAAAAAAAATTCCACTACGAGGGGTAGTACTGTCATTGCTACAAGTAATTGAGCGCATTCACGGCGTGGTGCAGTTGTTGTCAATAGCTCCAAACGGGCAAGTGAAGGCTTCATGCCTTATCAAACTTGTTGACAGGTGTAGCAAACAGACAAAGCTTGAAGGGGACGAGGCAGCCACAGTTCTGAACTGTGAGGACTGAGGCATACTGGCATAACAGAAGGGAAGTAGGTAGTGGGGTAAATGAGCTACCCCCATTCTGTGGACTACTGGGAGTCTCCATTCTGTAAATCCAGCCCTTTGATAACCCATAAAAACACCTCTTTAGGCCCAATAAATCTCAGCACTGATGGGGCACTGAGATTCACATTTTCACCAAATGCATTTCTTTCCCCTTCCTTCTCCCTTTTCTAGTAGAATTCCAATAGCTTCCATTTATAATTTCCATTCTTCTCTATCTATTTCCTTCTTCCCTTCCCATATATGAGTAACTGTTTTTTTTAGCAAGTACAACCGAAGAAATTTTTTCATTAAACTGGAAAATGTCATCTCACACATCAACTTTGGAGGAAAGAAATTACTCCAGCAGTTCTTATTAAAACCAGAAGTAGGTAACAGCTCTACAACCATTTTTATCCATTTATGTTTTTGTATATGATTCTGGGAGTTGCTTTAAAACTGAGGTTTCTTTACAAAGGGGTAGCATGGAATCTGTGGTATAAATGAAAATTTAGGGTGCATACTTCCAAAATTTAGATGTGCTTTGATGAAAACTACATAATATAGAGTTACAGTTCAGACTCTTTACATTTAATTGACTGAATTCAGCCAATTATACAAAAAAAAAAGCATATCCAATTTTATTTCTATTGACAAATTGGACATAGGTAGGAAACAAAAGGTTCAGAATAAAATCCTTTAGGTATAAAATATCATGTGGGTGTTGTATAAGGCTGTACCTGGGATTTTAAGGTTTCTTTAGTTCAGATACTTTATAATTTGCAATTGTGCTTACTTTGCAGATAAACTAGCACATATTTTCCTGTGATTTCAGATCAGCTTTAATTTCGCCAGTCTTACTATGCTAAAACATACTGATTGGGTTAAATTACCGTGGAGACTGTACTAATGAGATTTATTTCATGTCACTTAAATCATGTAGTTTTCTTTTACAGTTTTTCAGTTTAAAAGGGGGAATATCTTTCTAGTTCAGAAAATATATTGTCTGTAGCCATATAAGTGTATCAAAGGGTTTTCCGATACCAACAGGAGCTGTCCCTTTCCAGATTTATTATTTGAATTCAGACAACGCATTTCACAGAAAGGGAGGTGGGGAAAAACAGGTTCCTGTTTAATATTACTTATAGACTAACCTTCTTGTGTCCTTCAAGTTCTGTAAACCTAGCCAGTATACCACTTGTCAAGTACATCAGACCTTGTGTAACAATAATAGACCCAAATGCTACACGCAGTTCAGATATTTTGCTGTAAAAAAAAAAAAAAAAGGAAAAAGAAAAAGGAACAAACAAAACAAAAAGAGACAATGATTTGCCATTAGAACAGATGTTTACAGCTAAGACCCTAANAATATTATGAACCACTGCAGGCTTACAGAGTGCATTTTTCTTGCTGAAAATCTCTCTTTTAAGTATGTGGTATCACCCTATTAATATTTGACAGAAGGATGAACACATAAGGTGTGGTAAGATGCCCCCTGCTAAACATTTTTCATCAGTTGATCTCAGATTTGTTTGGGTTTTTTTAATTGATGTGTTATTGGTTTCGGTTTACGAGAACAAGGCAAAATCTTTAATGTGTTTGTTCCTAGAACTCACCATAAAGTGAAAGTGTAAGAGGTGAAATGTAGCTTAAATGCCTGTAAAGGTAGTTGCATGAAGCTGTACAGAACTGTTATGTTAGACTAACTCCCAATTTTGGTCCCAAATTTATATTTACAGCACCTAAGATGTGAAGAACAGCACAGTTAAACAATCTTTTCTACTCTGGTTAAAGCATGATATGCCTACTGGTGAAGAAACAGTGAACAGATTTTGAATATTTAGATATACAAGAAATAAACACCTTTAAAACCTTAGAAACTCAGCTTGTTCTACATTATGAACTCTATCGGAAATCATTTGCTTTCAGAAGTGGATAAAGAAGCTTTATGGTGAGTTTACTGGATAAACAATTTAAGCCCATGGGCTTTGATCAAGCTATGAACTGTTAACTATAGCTGGGAAATGATAGAAAAAACCCCAATCCCTCATGTGTTTTCCTCTAGAACTGCCATTGTGGGCGCTAGGCAAGCCATTAACCTTTAGATATCTATGAGGTGACTTTCACAGAATATGGGAGGATGTTTTAGGAGAGAAGGTGTGATTCCAGAAATGCATTTACTCAGATGTCAGTTTCAAATTTAATATTTCCAGTAAGCCCTTCTTCTATATTGCACTAACAACTGCAATTGCCCCTTATTGTGTGAATAAATTAACCAAATACCCTTTTTTTTTTGTGCTTGCAGGTGCTATAAGAGTATTTTACCATAAATGAATATAATTTGTGAGGTGTAGACTGATATTGATGTACTGTCCCTTATCCACAACATGTCCTACATTTTGACAGCTAAATTATTTATATACATGCTTTACATCTCTTCCTTCTGTTTCCCCACTCATCTACCAGTTCTGCACTGAAAAGTGTCACTATTTGAAATTCAGTTCTTTATACTATGCCATGAATATGTGGCTTGTTTAATGCAAGTTGCAGTAATAACATCATCCTTGATATGGGATCTAAAAAAACACTCTTCAGTGTATTCAAATCATGGTAAAATGGTTAAAGAACATAACTTACCATCAGTCTTGTAAAATACATACGGATATATATATATATCCAATTTTCCAAGAATGCCCAAACAAAAATCTCTCCACGGTAGCTTAGAAAATGCAAAGCACTTGTATTGTAATGTAAATGCAAAACACAAAAATTTCAAGAAAGAAAATGACAAATTGAACATCATAGCCTCTGTTGTTTTTTTTCTCTCAAAATATCCGTGTCTGTGCTGGTTTGTCTGGAATATTTGCTTTCTCATGGAAGCTGGATGAATTTTGTGTATTACTCCAGTCAACATAAATAGTAGTTTATTATTTTTATTGATTTTTCTATGCTTATTAATTTTTCCCTTACCTTTTCCTTTCACTTTTATCACCACTTGCAAATGCTAGTTTCCCCTAGTCTCCTGTTCTTTGACCTTAATAGATATTCCTTTTGAAACTACTGAGGAAGCTAAAATTTCCAATGCACTATGATAGGAGTACAGTCTGCAGTGTGCAGCAGTAGTTCCTAACTCGTTCTTCAGGTGTCCCTTGGCTGTACTTGATTTCTGTGCTGAGAGTAAGACCAGGACTCAGGCTGGGTCTCTTTCCAGCCCCACCATCCTCATACCTTTGTTTTGATGGGAAGGAGAACGGTGGCCAGGGGTCAGAATGCAACTCTGCACACCAGGTTAAGTGCTCCATATTAGCCTGGAAGTTTTGATCTTCCCCTGTAAGCCCTGGGCTCCTGAAACTTCTGCCTGAAGCAGTTCTGTGCTATTCTGCCATGGTAGAAATAATTAATTCCTATATCCTTTGTATTGGTGGTATTTTTCTTCACCAGTAGCCCTTGTGTGTCAGGGTCCTGCTCCTGTGGAGATGCCTGAACACCTGCCTGCCTATTGGGAAGCAGTGAATTAATTCCTTGCTTTGCTTTGCTTGAATGAGTGACTTTTGCTTTCCCTATTAAACTGTCTTTAAAACCCATGAATTTTCTAGCTTTTACCCTTCGTATTCTCTCCCCAAACCTATTGGAAATCCATTAGAAAAACAGGGTGAGATAAAAACTGTAAAGCAATGGGGCTGAGGGAAGAGTGGAGATCTGGTCAAGCTGCCTGATTTAGAGCTGAGTTTAATGAACCAGAGCATGTTAAGCCTCTCAGGGACTCCAACACTCCTCTGCAATTCTACATACAACTTTTATCAGCTTTTTCAAGTGTGAATGTTCTTCTGTGTCTTCTGTATCTTCCTTTTTGATTCCTTCTTACCAGTTAAAGAAATGCATTTTAACCATGACAGCAAATTGTGGTGCACTTATAACTTTGTGGCTTAAATGGTTTATAACATCAATTTTTCGCTCTGAGCCTCTGCTTTCCAGGGTCAGGAGGGTACTGGTGTCTGCAGTGCTATCTTTCTTAAAGATACTTTTTATTTCGTGGAGCAGGTCGTTGCCAAGAAGAATTCAAGACCTGGTAGGGGGTGAGAACACAAACAGAAATTGGAACACAGGACGTCCCATGTGAACATGAGGAAGAACTTTACTGCAAGGGTGACTGAGCACTGGAACAAGAGCTGCCCCAACAGGTTGTGGAGTTTCCTTGCCTGGAAATATTCAAGAACTGTATAGACACAATCCTGAGAAATGTGCTATAGGTGACCCTGTTTGAGCAGGGAGGCTGGAATACACGGCCTCCAGTGATCTCTGCCAAACTTACCCATTCTGTGTGATTCTCTATATGCTTATGTGATCATGTGATCCTGCAATCCTAATGCTGCAGGGGGAGCTCCAGCGTGGTATCAGATGGAAAGGGAGTGGATATTTGAAAAAGTTATACAGGATGTGCCCAGAAACAAGGCAGAAGTCCTAAGGACATGAAGTTTTCAAATGTGGAGAATCAGCAAGGAGGATTTAGAATTATAAAATGGCTGCAGACAGCACATAATGATCTTCAGGCTCATGACATAAGGGACTCGACAGATCTCACAACCATGCTGTGAGTTTTCCTCCCTTAGAGCTCCATTCTGCAAGTGATAGCTATAAGAATTATTTTTATTTACACTACTTGGTTGTCTAAAATAAACCTGTTGTTGATCATACATCTCTCCAAATAAAAAGATTTTAAAATCTAGCATCATGGCAAAGCATGTGGACAAGAAGGAGAAGAGTTCCCTGGGAAAACACTGCACAGTGAAGAGGAATTTTTACATCGTTTTTAAAAGAGGAAAAAGCTTATTTTGACCTTCCTTCTCCATGGATGGAAGAAATTTTGCCTTTTAGTAAAAAATGAGGGATCACAAAAGGCTTCAAATCAGCAGCTCTTTCCATATCCCATAGTTTTACGTGATCCTAACAAATTCTGTTAGGAAAAGAAATGCTTTTAAGAAATACTAGCTTTGCCTGTTTTATAAAATACCACAGAAAATGTGCTTACTTGGAAAGGTTGATTGGGTTTTCAGGTAGATCTCAGATGAACACAGGGTTAGCTGCTTTTTTCAAGTAAGGTGTGAAGTAATGAATATATTCCTCAACAAGACAATAAAGAGCAGAATTTTACTGTGAAAATGAAAATGAAACAGAAGAATTTGAAAAATTGAGTAGGGACTTTCAGTACAGGCTAATGACATTAGAATAATATCATGAAGAATTATAAGACAGAGGGCAAAGAGGATGCAAAAGAGAAAGCTCACAAACTAGCCATGGATATACAGAAGTTCATTACTATAAATGGTTTCTATAAAATTACATTTTAACTCAGATAGGTGTTATTTCCCAATTACGAATTAATCATAACACCAATTGTGAATAATATGTTACATGGTACTGAAAAGAAATTGTTGGAATATTGGGAATAATAAGGTCCACAGCAATAATGGAAATGCAAGATTGTTTTGTAATTGTATTTGCTTTAGGGAGATTTGGCAAGGATTAAAATTCGAATAGTATATAAATTTAAAAGCTAGTCTGTTGTAAAAAACAAACTAGTTTCTTAACTAGTCTAACAGACTGGTTGACTGTTCTTTTTCAGAAGGGATAGTAGGGATAAAATAGAAGAAGAGAAGGACTAAACTAAAATAAATGGGTATATTACAGATTCATTGCAAATTTAAGTTTTTAATTGCTAAGTTCTTTGGGGCTTTTTTTAGTGCATTAGACATTTTTTTTATTAAAGAGAAAATGGGACCTAAAATGACAAAAACTCGCAGTAGCTATCTGTTTGATTGAATCCAGTAACAAAAACATGTTTTCCCTGTCTACAGTGTGTAATTGGCAAACATTTTTGTAAACTGAGTACAAAATTTTGTGTTATTTCTAATATTTTTAGTTTTCTGATAAGGACTAAGTTTGCAGTAATTGGGGAAAGGCTGCACTAAGGAATCCAGGAGTATGAGGTGGAAAAATTTCCAAGTGCTGGCTGATCTTACTCCAGTAATTCTTTCCAATAAGAGCTGCAGAGGGAAGTGAGAAGACCTAAGGCCTGCATACTAGCACTGTAGTTTTAACTCACTCTTCCCTCAAGCGGGTATATCATGTGTTCTTTTTCTGGTTGTAAATTCTGTGTTTCTGAAATGAGAAGAACATCTATGCTGTCTGGGATTCTTTAATGTGTAGCACCTTGTCTGTGGCAGTACCAGCAGTTATGACGAACACAGCCTGATTAGCTTCAGGATATGTAGCAAATCTAACATTATGGGTAAACTTTGAGTGGAAACATGGTCATCCTATTCCTAACAGATGAATCCAGCGCGTGAAAAACATTGAGTGGGATCTGTAACCTTGGATCATATCCACATTTAGGTTGTACGAGGTTTTTGCATCTGTGTCCTCTAATGTGTTTGTGGACTCTCTTGGGAAGGTAAGCTGCAGTGAAAGCTGCAGTTTAACACAGCAGCAGCACTCTAGTTTTCTTGTGCAACAGCCTAAATAAACATTTGCATTGAAACAAATACATGATTAGCACAACTCTGTAGGCTTTACAGTCTCATTCAAGGCCACAGGTTTGTACTGTAGACTTTCTATTGGGGTTTTCATTTAGTGTGTTATTGTTAATTGGTCCATTGGACAGTATTGGAAGAGGTAGTGTGCACCATTAGTCAAATAATTGTCCAAGTGCATCTGAAAGATCACAGAATCAGAGAACCACAGAATGGTTATGATTCGGATTGGGGTTGGGGTTGGGGTTGGGAGTGACCTCTGGAGATCACCTAGTCCACTCCAGCCTTGCTAGAGCAGGCTCACCTGAAACAAGTTGTACAGGATCACACCCAGGTGGGTTTTGAATATCTTTACATAAGAAGACTCCACAACCTCTCCGAGCATTCTGTTCCAGGTTTTTTGTTACCCTCAAAGTAAAGAAGTTCTTCCTAATTTTCATATGGAATTTATGTCTTCCGGTTTGTGCTCTTTGCCACTTGTCCTGTCACTGGGCACCGCTGAGAAGAGTCTGGCCCAACTGGCTCAGTAAAGACTGAAACAAAGAAGGCACTCAGTAACTCCACCTCTCCTTCCTTACCAGGACACCCATCCAATTCAGCAGTGGGCCCATTTTTTCCCTAGTCTTGCTACTAATGCATTTGAAGAAACCTTCTCTTGTTATTCTTGATGTCCTTTGCCAGATTTAATTCCAAAAGTACCTTAGCCTTCCTCATCACATCCCTGCACACTCTGGCAACGTTCCTTTATTCCCTCTAAACATGCTTTTTCTTTTTCCATATTCCATAAACTACCTTATTGTGTTTTAGCCAGAAGCTGCTTGCTTATCCATTTGGATCTCCTGACATCGAAAGTTGTGCTTGTATATCCACTCTAACCTCTCTTGGTGCAATTTAAGCCTATTGCCTTTTTTATTGCACACTCTGCAATCATAGGTGACAGGTGATTCTTTTTGCATTTGAGGCAACTTACCTTCTGAGCTGAGGGTTGTAATCACTCTTTCCCTCAGTCTTCACTAGTATGAGATTAGACAGAGTAAACAATTTCAGTCTCTTACCATAAACATTTTTATCATATTATCTAGTCATCTTTGTTCTCTTATGTCATGTCCCCATTTGTCCATACCTCTCAAACATCAGATATGACAAGGCTAGGAAAAAAAACCTTATACGTGAAAACATCTACTCACTTTAATAAAAACAAGTTATGTCATCTTTTCTGGTGACGCAGTTCTACTGTCTGAGAATGTTTTAATATTTTAGAAGTTGTGTTTCTCATCACTGTCAAATACAACACCGACTCCTTTTCAATCAGAATGGAAAGCTGTTCACAGCAAAGGTGAAGCTGAAGGCTACAGGAGAAAGTTGGGCACTTAAAAAAAATCCACATGAAGTAGTATTTTCTTCTGAAAAAAACATTTTGTTTCACAGTCCATAATTAATTATACTTGTTAGAAAAATTAGGCTGACTTGAAAATGGTGAAGAATCTTTTATTTTAAGTAATGTGTTTATTTCTTTCACATCTATAAACATTCACTTTAACTTACCCTAAAAATTATTAGTGGATAATAATAATAGTTATCCACTGAGATCAAATTACACATTTCAGCACCAAAAAAGGTTACACCTTTGACCAAAACTTAATAGTAACCTTGAAGAAGTGATAAAAAAATAATGAGCGCTAAGAATAAAATCTTGGATTAAAAAATGGAGTATTTTTGCATTTACAGAAAAGATGAAAACTTGTTGTTTATCTTTACAGATCAGAAATTCAAGATTCTAAATGCTGAAATAAAGCTTACAGTTATTTTTATTCATACATCTCTGATTTTGTCTTTGACTTTTATTTGGTGCAATTCATATGCATTGTAAATACCTGTAGGAAATTACAGCATGTGAAACAACCATCAGTGCATGCATTGAGTTAATTTCTTTCTCTTTAAAGACACTGTCGATTAAATCATTACTCAGAAATGAGAAGCAAACAAGTGAATTAAGTATGCAGTGTTATGACTAGGAAGGTTATTTCATCAAAAATCTCACTGAGCATCAGATTTTTATGAGTCAAAAAGGTAATGTTGTATAAAACTTTTTACAGTAGAATAAATTCTGAATTTTTGAACAAATGGAATTTTCCAAACCCCATGATGAAAGGTGCCATATATAGATATGAATGCACTAATATGTCTTTCACTGTATTACCAGGAAAATTTATAACTAACAACATGTTTTATAAAGACAGGAATACACTCTAAGAAACGGTCAGGAAAACCGATTGTTGCCTGAGATTGAAAAATGAATAAACAGAGCCCCTAATGAAGACAACAATTAAATTCAGGCCATAGATGTTTTCTATCACATCAAAATATGGAGTCTTGTGGTTGGTTTTGTTTTGGTCTGTTTTTTTAATTCTTTTTCTTATTTGTTTTGTTGTTGTTGTTGTTAATGTAATGGTGTCAGGGGTGAGGGGCTGAGAGGTTTACATGTCTGTTAGAACAGCTATTCAAGCATAGTTGAAGATGGTCAATTCCATGAGCTAGTTCTTGAACAACTTTTTGAAAAATATGTAATTTAATATAAAGAACAAAGATAATATGGCAAGTCCTTGGCAGGCACAATATGGCCTTCTTAGAAAGGGTTGATACGCTAATATAATCCAGGTGTGGTGAACTCTGCCATGGTCAATTTAAGTATGCTATTCAAATAAAAAAGTTGATTAAAGTGTATGGTTACAGTTAAGAAAATCAATCTGACATTATTTTAAAGTTATTTTTTCTATAAAAAATGAAGAAAAAAATCATTTATTTACCCTGTAAGAAAACTCCTTTTGAGTAAATTATGTTCATCGTATTTATTCTTTAAATATAGGAAGCCTGACTGCAATTCCTTTAAACCTGCATCAACTTTCAGTATTCCTTATAGATGAAAAATCCTGCTTCATATTTCTAAGTTGATGCTGTGGGGTTTTTTTATGATGAGAAATTTCTATTAATCAGAACTTGGCAAACCAATAAGATTAGCATTCTTGTTCCTGCTCTGTAGACTCCTATTTGAATGTCAACACCAAAACTTTGATGATTATACTCTTTTTCAAGCACCCAATATGTTAGTATGAATGTCAATATCATATTAATATCGAACTTTGCAATAAAAAACAATATGACTTTTTGTCGCCTTGTTTTATGGTTGTATATTATTTGAGACTGTTTTAACAATGTCATTTTTACACTTGTGTCCAGTGCAGGATAACTCGATGTTCAGTGCTCTTTGTGTATTTAATCTCTGTGTAGAAAGAAAGCAGTAATTCACATCCCCACCAGAGTTTTTGCACACATTGCTGTTTTGATGACGTTTTCCTTCAAAATGTTTATTAGGGCATACGTTTCAGATGGCTTTCTTTCTTATCCGTTTCTCATCACTCCTGAAATTAGGTTTTTTTCTCATTGTCGTCATCAGCATGTAAGTCATTTTCTTGCAAGAATAGGACCACTACCTTTGAGTCATGGCCTAGGTACTTTTTGGATAACTACACTCTGCCAGCCAGAATTACTCCCTTGAATTTTTAATTGTGCATAATAGTTCTTCTTACTGTTAGCCTGGGCATTGTGATGATGCTGGCTAAATAGCAATTCTCTTTCATTCCAAGAAAGGTTTCCAATACTATCCTGACACTTTCCTTGTACAAATATCTATGCATATTTTTTCAGAAATATCCTGTCAGATATGCTTTGTAAATACAGATGGTCATGTAAGTGAGCAGCAGAACTGTAGCAGTCTAGAAATAATGCCACATTCAAGATAACAGAGAAAATAAAAACATGCACTCTGGTCTCACTGCTTAACATTGAGACAAATCTGTACCACATTCTATTCAAAACAGCTAATTCCAGGTCTAACCCCAAACTGAAAGTAACTATACCTTACTAAGCTCAATTCATTGAGGTAAAAAGTTAATATAACAGGAAAGAATATTCCTACATCTTTGCCTTTGTCCTTAAGTTTCCTACTTCACCTCTCAGGAAAATGAGAGTGGCAGAAGTACTGTGCTTATTGCAGCACATCTGACAAATTGACAAATGAAAAATAAAAGAACCCACTTACCAGCTTTGAGAGATGACTATAGTATATTCCTCTGTCATTTGACAGATGACCTGACCATTGCCATGGGAACCAGTAGGAAACAAAGTGCCACATGATAGAAAGCTGCTACAGAGTGGTAAAGGCTAATAGCATGAAATGAATGAAGGGGTTAAAAGGTTAGGAATATTCTGGCGGTTCATGTGTGTAGTGTGACTATGACAACAAGATGTGTTGGAAAAACAAGAGAGATTAAACAATGAAAAATAATATTTATAGGTCTCCACCACTTAAACTTCCAGGTTTCTCCTTTGAGTATTTGCTTAGCATTTAGCAGCAGAATGGAATCTTAAGAATTGACATGAAATGCTTTAAAAATGCAATAGAAAAAGTAGAGCAAAATCAATAGTAGTGTGGGGAATGACGTGAGAAGCTTGTGTTTGCACAGTGGTAATCAAAAAGTAATTTTATATCCAATAATTTGTATTGATTGTTTGTGAGACTGTAATGCATTATATTATACACCTTGTTGTCTGATTGTAAGTATGTGTATCATTTTGTTGAGCTTTTTCTTTTCTTATCCCGTTTCCTTTTCTCCAAGACAATTTTTATTTTGTTTCTTTAATACACAGGAGCAAAGTAGTATGTTATGAATAGTATTTGAGCTAACATTAATAGTTTGCTAACTCCTCTGACTTTGTCTGAAAGAGAACAAAGGGCCGCATGGCATAACAGAGCCCTTGAACTAGCATCATTTACGGGTAATTCACCCAGTAGCTGTCAGGTGTTTTCTTCTTTCAGCTGCCCATCAATCACTCAAAAAATTATTTTACAATAAATTGTATTTGCTTTTGAACACAAAAATACCTTATTATGAAAATATGTCAGAAAAATTCAGGGCATAAATAAATTCTGTTAAAGGTATAAAAAACATTTTAAAGACATAAAAAAAAAAAAAAAGAAAAAAGTAGCCCTTTTTTCATAAATCCCTTAATTTAATTTAAACCCTTCCTGATTCTCATGAAACCAAAAGACACAGCAGACTCTATGAGATTGAGTGACTAGGTAGTTGTTGACTGTTTTAATACATCACACAAGAACATAAAAGTTTCAGGTAGAACTCCCATTTTCCTCTTAAAAAAAATTTGTAGTAAATTGTAATACCCTAAACTGATCTGCCAAATTTAGTATTTTTCTTTCAAAATTTATTTTGACTGAAAACTCTTAAAATTTAAATATGGTTTATTAACACATTTTATTAATATATTCTCCCAGATAAATTTGAATATTAAACCATCACAGAGTCTCTTATTAAAAAATATTTTTTTTTTTTTATTTTTGCTGCTTCTGATATTTAGGGAGGTCCCACAGAATGTAATTTGTGCCAAGTCTCCAGAAACTTAATGCGAAAAAAATGCATATTACATTGAAAACGTTTTGTACGGTCACTACTGAAACAGATATCCTACATTAAAAAAAGGAAATCTTATTTAATCTTCTATTCACTGAGCATTTTATACTTAAAAGGAGAACCAATTATGGAATGCAACTTTTAGCTATATTACCAGGCTGTTTCCTAAGGCAGTCATTTTAAACTCAGATTAATGAAACATGTAGCTGAGCAGGCATGCTAAAGGTGCAGGGGCGTTTACAGATAGGTCTTATGGGTATTTTGCACAGAAACAGAGCACTGCACTGCTGTGCTTCTATCTAGCAGAACCTTGGAGTGTCTCTTAGGTGAAAAATCTGATTTTCCTATATTCCTTTTTGTCCCTTTTCAATGCAGGTTGAAATTATTTTTTTTTCCATTGGACAAAATATTTTAAAGCATTTCATTTGGTGATATCTAAGCAAACTTACTTTCCTTCTAGTGAGATGTTTTTCTCTACTATACTTCTATGTGTTATTGGAACTGTGCTTTGTATACAGAATCTGTCATTTCTCTTATACTTGAAATGCATCTGCCAGGAGACAACACAGTTCTGAGAAGCTTATGCTATGTCCCGGGCTCATTTTCTCCACAGAGATGTCTTTCCAGAGAGCCCTAAACGCAAAGGAGAGTACAAATATGACTCTGTCAAGCTCATCAGGATTATTAGCTGTTCAGCAGATAGTTTTAGGTCAAGACATTTTTTCAGAAAACTAATATACTTTTAATCAATTTGTGGACACAAAAATCAAAGTATTTTTGTATGATTCTCATGACAGAATGGTGTAAGGAAAGAAGGTTTTTGGAAGTTAGCCATTTCATTGTCCTATCTTCATATTTTGGGACTTGTAATTGGTATTTTTAGGATTTGTTTCTCCTATGCAGAAAAAAATGTTGTGGACCTCAGCACAATTTATGTTGATATGTACATATCAACACCCATACATTTATTGTTACTTGACAATTCTGAGAATGGCATATGAACTAGAAGAAAATTATTACTATCCCTTTTTATTATATTTATTTGCTGTTTTAGGAAAAAAAAGAAACAAAATTAACTTGTTTTTTCATTAATTATGGCACTGCCATTCTCAGCACTTCTATAGTATTCTGTTAGTTAGTACAGTACACTTTTATTTTTAGTTAAGGTAACCATAAATTTTGCCTTTAGTTTACATCTCATATATAATTATGTTGTACTTATAAATAATATTTATAAATTATTATTTGTTGTTGATTCATGTGTACTGCTTCATCTCTATTGTGAAAAAAAACAACAATTTTTCAATTCCAAGTACAAAGCTGGAAAGAAGATAGGTACCTCAAGTGCTATCCATCTTCTCCTTTCAGACCTTTGTTCATTTATCAGTCAAGCCTTGCCTTTTTTTAGTTATGCACAACATGTTCAAGTTTTAAAGACTTTTCAGAATATGCTTGCAAGTATTTTAGAATTTTAACTCAATGTGGATATGGTTTATGCTGAAAAAAAAATGACTTCTAAACAATCTTATGGTTTTTTCATACCAAAAGAACCTCCAGTTAAAAAACCAATACAGATCAGAATGGAAGTATGACTTTGTGTGGTGCTAATAAAGCAGTTTCAGGAACACAATGGAATTGCTTTGAGAATAAATTTTTGAAACAATAAAGTTGGGTGAACCAAGGCTTCCATTTAGTCCTGCAGAATGAGCTGCATCTGTATCTCATTAATGGACACAAATGCATGATATATAATTTCATATAACTCAAGTGTTTTAAGATCAGGATGTACTAATTTGAGTGGTTTGCTTCAATTTGTGTTTAATAAGGGTTATACAATTGCCTCACGCTTTATGTATCATGGCAATCTCATATAACAAGACTGCAGAATAATTTTGAGAAATGTATCACACTTTGAGACACTTCAGTGAGTTAAAACATCATCCACCACGACCTGACATCTGTTGTTTGAATGGTTAATTGCCAGGTCTCTTTTTGAGGTACTAATCACATTTTATTATACAAACTATTTTCAAACTACCTTTGACATACACAGAAAAATGAAAATGATGCTTTTATTACATTTCAAAATCACAAAATATAATATAATATACATATATAATACTCATGCTGCAAATTCTGATAGACTACATGTAATGATTGGCTCAAAGATTTCTTTGGAATTGTCTTGTTTATGTTTACATCCTTGGTGCTATTGCAAAAGGCATGCCAATTGATAATCCTTCATAAAGCATCTGAGATTGAATAAGTTAGTTAAGGAGAAAGATAATTAGGAAGTATGTGTCTAAGGCATGACTAATAGAAGTCTTCAGATATGAAACTGTGCCCTGATATTTCGCTTACCTCTTCAGACACAATTGTTACTGTCAACTTTCAATGATTTGTAATGACTCATTACTCTTCTTTCCACCCACGACTATGTACACAGTCTTACCAGAAATGAAATAAGCGTATTGATACCTTTTCTCTTAAGTTTATGGAACAAGGTTAGAATCAACTGCTTATTGCATTGATAATTTTATTTACACCTGAGTTACAGATTACAAAAGAGGTGAAGCCAAGTAAACGGGGCACAACGTAAACAATAGTGTTGATCCATAAGATCGGTGCTGCCATCACTCTTTTAGATATTTGCCTCATTTGTTTTTTTTTTTAGAGGCTTTGATTTCTTCTCCTTTCTGAATGTTTCTGGAGAAAGATCAATTTCCCTTCCTAAACCAAAAATTTCTTTTAAAAAATGTCTTTAAAAAAAGACCGACACACAGTCATCAGCCTTTACTTTTTTTATTGCTATAATACTTTGTTATTTTTGTTATTTGTATCATGCGTATTACTAATGTTTGTTCTCACAAAATTGTTGAACACTTTCCTACAGGGAACTTCTAATTTTCTATACATTAAACATTTAGATTTTTTATGTCACGATGACTTTGAAAATAACATGAGATGTAAGGCACAAATCCAGAATTACAAAAAGTACTGTATTCTTGGAAAGAGAAAATATACAACAAATTGTTCTCAAGTGATTTTAGTTTCATATATTTGGTAATAACACATGAAATATTAAATGATTTTTTTTTTATTTACAATACTGGAATATCCCCACTTTTTATCTATGACCGTCAAAAGAGCAACAATTTTAAAAGTTCGGTTTACTAATTGAAAATAATGCAGCTAATGAACCACAAGTCATAAATAATTAACTTTGAAACAACAATTTCCTGGTAAAGAATTTCTACCCTGTTGTCATTTAAAAACTCTTACTCCTTCTCCTATCACTACAGGTCCTGGGAAAAAAAAAAACAAACACCTCCCCCTACCTTTCTCCTGTATGCATGGAAAGGCTGCAATAAGGTTTTCCCAGAGCCTTCTCCAGGACCCTGAGATGCATCTCGTTGGATAATACATACTTGTGTACACATGTTCCAGTGCTGAATGATCAAAACACACAAGAATTTTTTTAGGTATAGTCTCCACAATGGAATAAAAACAGGAGCAGCATATTCTGTATTTAACCCCTATTCCTGCATTAATTAGTGAGAACAAATGGGTACAGAGACCTAGTCAGTGCCCTGAGATAGGTGAGAAACACTGTGTCAGTGAGAAAGCATCAGACTCAAATTATGTAAGAAAACAGAGCATTGGGATGTTCTCATGAACCACTTTCAAAGATCCACTGCATGCAGAGATATATTCCATGCTGTTCACAAGCAGATGTCCAAACTGAACACTTACTGGGATTCCTGCAAGAGGTCCATAAGTAGAGTTTTGCTATATTTGATATATGGAAGAAATTTTTAGCATACAAATTTAATTTGTTTTGTGGATTTTCCCTGTTTTGCTTTCTTTTGTTTCACTTCCACATTTAGTAAAATGTTTGTGATTTTCATTTCTATTGGAAAGCCCACAAACTGTAAATTGCAATATTTGGATTAATTTCTTCAGTTTTGCTTAAATTTCAAATAGCCCTTCCTTCCTTCCTTCCTTCCTTCCTTCCTTCCTTCCTTCCTTTCTTTCTTCCTTCCTTCCTTCCTTCCTTCCTTCCCTCTTATTTGATTTTTTTTAAGTTTTTCTTTAAACAGAAATCTCAGAAAGTTTATCTCTTGGTATTGGCTCTGTCTGAGATGGACCCATATATATATACCCACCTAGATCTGTAACTGGCTGATCACAGTATTTTATCTATGTTTTTAATTAATTAGAATGGAATGTCCTTTATAATTCCTATTTTTGATGTATGATAAAAATTCAGACGGAAAGAATTCTTATATTGTTTCCTCATTTTGTTCCAAGACTTTTCCTAATCATCTTTGTATGGAGATATGTAACCTTGCATACTAAGGGCAATCGACTGTCAAATACTTTAGAATTGAAATTGAATTCAAGAAGTTCAAGGCACAGAGACAAAAACATCAGAACAGTGGTGCTTCCTGCACTCGTGGAGTATATTGCCACTGGCAGATTTCTAGTTATGTCTTTCCTTTTCTGATTTCTAAATCTTTTCTTACTGTGTATAGTCAAACTACAGTGGTGGATGTTGTAAAAAAAGTTCAAAGATCAGTAAATCCTTCTCATGTCATTTCTTCTCCTCTCACCTACGCTGAAAAGATTTCTAGAGTTTTTCAGCTCAGAATTGCTTGAAAAAGATTGAAATGTGTAATCCTATAACCTATTTTCTTTCTATTCTAAGCCAGGGAGAAGTTATATCATTAGGAAAGAAAGACTGCTATAATTCTACATATGAAATATTTCTAAAATACATAATTTTTTTTTCCCTTTCCTCTTGAAATCTATACCATTAATTCTGTGGTACATTGCAGATTTAAAAAAACACTGAAGAATATGTCTTATTGAGACACTGTCCCAGAGCAGCTTGATAGGAATAGAAGACACTCAGGAGACCATCTTTTGCTGTTCTTATAGCCCAGAGCAGAAACAACCATGGGTTTATTACTCCATGGGTTTATTACTATTTTTCCATCATGGTGATGGAAATGACTTGAAAGTCATACACTGGTAAACTATAGTTTCACACTAATAATTTCAGGACTACAATAATATAGTATTTCTATCAGAAATCAGTAAAACCTTTTTCTTTTTTACACCGTCTATAAAATCTCGAATTTCTTAACAGCTGCTTAAAAGAAATAATTTCTTCTCCACCATTTACTATTTGTTTAATTTATTTATATATTTATATGTATTTATAGGGTTGGATGCTTAGGTTGGATATTAGGAAAATGTCCTCCACTGAAAAGGTGGTTGGGCACAGGAACAGACTCCTCAGGGAAGTGATCACAGCATCAAACCTTCCAGAGTCCAAGAAATGTTTGGACAACACACTCAGGTACATGGTATGGTTCTTGGGGATGTCCTGTACAGGGTCAGCAGTTGGACTTTGATGATCCTTCTGCATTCCTTCCAACTCAGGATATTCTATTATTCCTGGATCACTTACTATTTGAACCCAGTTTCCCTGTTCCCTTTAGTTAACGAACGTATGAACCCAGTTTCTAGGTTGTGCAGAGAAATGCTGGAATAGGAGCTCTGACTTTGTAAAGTCCAAAGCTGCAGCTAAATAGACATTTCTGTATTCCTTTAACAATTGAACAAAGAGGCTATTCTCCATGAAAATTAGAACCACATATCATGCTTTAAAAAAGAACCAACAAAACACCAACCTTGACACAACAAACCCTATGAGTTTCTGATTATGTGGGAAGATAAACACACAGTAATGCATTTCCTAGAATGGCAGCTAGTGATCTCTTAAAATACCCTTCTCTAGAGGGAAGAAAGCACACTGCTCCAATCAATACACCAATAGTCTGTAATGTAAAGATTACGATGAGAATATTTAATAATCTAATACTTTTCCTCTCCATATAACACTTTGGAAGTCAATATCTTTTAGAAACCTGGCCCATTTCCCTGCTCTGAAAACATTACATATTTAAGGTTTCTAAATAATTCATCCAGTCTATGTGGGTAAAAATATAAAGAGCAAGTCTATCCATGATCTTCTGCAGCTACTGCCTGAATATTAGGGGTTTTCGTAGTGTTGGTGGTATGTTTTTAAACTACTCTTTGAAATGGCATG